>JAWZYV010015647.1:0-53204 GCA_038373885.1 Cheiracanthium punctorium | reverse complement strand
TTGCGGAGCTGAAGCAGCAGATATGTACTGCATATCAGACAATTCCAAGTGACATGCTTGAACGGATGTCTGGAAAATTTTGCCTCAGACTGCTCCACGTTGTTGCAACAAATGGGGGTTACATTGAAAATGTCATTGCTTAGTTTTTTGCAACAGACCTTGCAAAATTTTCATACCGGTTTTTATTTTTCATAGATTTAAGCGCCACCTGTGGGTGAAAATGTTACCTAAATTTGAAATTTGGTGGTATAAAATTCCCTGATTTGCTATGCATAAGGCCGCAAACGAGACCCATCTATCGTCTTCCGCCTTTTTTTATTGATTTTCAAAATGCATCAGTCATTTTTTGGGACACCTGGAATGTGCGACTGGTTTGCCCCATTTCTCAGTTTCTTTCTTTTCAAGACTTTCTATCGTGAAGATATTTATTCGTAAACTTTTATTTAAATGTTTTTTTGTTGAGGGAAAATATACTTAGGCTATCTACTAAAGGGAGGATTTCCTTGGTTGCACGACAACTGAAGGGCTTCTAATCCGTATTCAAATTATATCCGGAGAAAACCACCAAAACTCTAGACTGTCAAATTGACAGGTGAACGGTAGGCCAGAACACAGGACCTTTACACTTACTAATGTACAGTGTTTCATCCTTTCAGCAATATGTTGGCTCGTGTAAACGGAAATAAGCAATAACAAAAAGCATTCCAATTAGGGGATACATATTCTCTAGTAGCACAACTAGTTCAAAAAACGTTCAAATTACGTTTGAAACACGCTTTTTGACGTTAAAAAACGTGTTTTAAACGTCTTTTGGACTAATTGTGCTACTAGGGTTAGAAACAGTGTACATAGCTGCCAATCTTCCCAATTTCCTCGGGATATTTCCCACCACTAATTTTTACCTAGCAATTCATGGTTAAAATAACAACAAAAATTTAATGCAAAATAAAGCTGTTTAAAAATTGTGGTGGGAAATCTCCCAAAGAAATCGGGAAGGTTGGCAGCTATGCAGTGCAACGTAACAGCAACTGAAGAGATACTTATACATTGACTTAATATATGACACGTGATTGATGACCTTTCTTATCAATATTAAAGCGACAGGAATAGAAGGAACAGATTGCAACGTACATACTCATGAAATATAAAGCATTAATACTAAAGTAAGAATCGCAAATCAACAGCATCTAGCGGAAATTTTTCAGAGCATGAAGAAATGAAATCCGTTGGAAATAAATATTTTGCAACCGTAACACCCACACTCATGAGATTTTCGAAAGTAATGTTTATGTAAAGGTTAATATGTTTTTTGCTAATAAATGATATGGAAAAGGTTACAAAAATGGAATTCCCAAATTCTATAAGAGAAAAAAATTCATTTATTATAAATTTTATTAACAAATTAAAAAGAGAAAAATTGATAAAGCACGCAGGACTCAAAAAACTCAGACACCTAATTTTGAACCGATTGTAAATGAGAAACCTAAAACCTAGATTGGCATCTCCACAGGTATTGTTTCAACATGGAGTGCATAGGAGGCACGACCGATTTTGAGTGCACCAGGTCGCTTCAGCTTATACGGTCCCACTGCAGTTCAGTCCAGTCCAGGGTAGTTGTATCACTCTCATATACTGGCCGAAGTCGGTGCTGTTTCCCTGTCGGTGTTTTCAAGGGAACCGAGTTAATCCGACTGAGTCACAGAGGCACACACAAAAGAAGATGCAACAATTTTTGAAAGGAAATTTGTTATGCATTAACTAATTAATTGAACTAATGAGAAAGCAACAACACCACTAATTTAAAATTTAGGAAAATATATCAGATTTATTACTTAAATAATACGGATGTCCAGTTTAGAAGCCTGCCGAAGGTATCGAGGAACCCTCATCTGGAATTCAAGTGGGGTTGTGTTTAAATTGAAGAAGTAATTACGTCGCTGGCGTAATTGCGTAGATTGTAGGGTATCATTATAGGACGTCGTAAAGCTATTTTCGGATTTCGATTCAAAGAATATTTTACTAGATAGTTTGATACCAGCAAAAGAAGTTATTTTATAATTTTTCTTTCTTTTTTCTTCTCCATGAAAAGTGGAAGGCAGGTGCTTTCAGCGTACACGATCCCCCAGCTGTGTAGTCAAGGGAGATTCTCCGCGTCTCAAGAACTGACCAAAACTGATGCTGCTTCTCTTTCGGTGTTCTAGTGAGAACCGAGTTGAACCGGGGCCGTCGCTAAGCAACGGGCCTGCGCGTGAGTTGCCACCGCTAATTTAGGGAAAAATATATCAGATTTATTACTTAAATAAAACGGATGTGTAGAGTAGAAGCATTCGGAACGTATCGAGGAACCCTCATCTGGAATTCAAGTGGGGTTGTGTTTAAATTGAAGAAGTAATTACGTCACTGGCGTAATTGCGTAGATTGTAGGGTATCATTATAGGACGTCGTAAAGCTATTTTCGGATTTTGATTCAAAGAATATTTTACTAGATAATTTGATACCAGCAAAAGAAGTTATTTTATAATTTTTCTTTCTCTTTTCTTCTCCATGAAAAGTGGAAGGCATGTGCTTTCAGCGTACACGATCCCCCAGCTGTGTAGTCGAGGGAGATTCTCCGCGTCTCAAGAACTGACCAAAACTGATGCTGCTTCTCTTTCGGTGTTCTAGTGAGAACCGAGTTGAACCCACTCATCCGATGCCGGATGCACAGCTACAGTTACAACAATCTTTTGCAATTAAAATATATCGGAAAATATTTCGAAGTGAATAAGCTGCTTCCCTTTCCCCAGCGCTGCTTCCCTTTCGGTGTTTTCAAGGGAACCGAGTTAATCCGACTGAGTCACAGCGACACACACAATAGATGTTGCAACAACTTTTAATTAAGCTCTTTTCTACCTTTTCCAATATTTATTTATTCGTTTATTTACGTAACAGTGCATTTCTATTAAAAAACGCACATGGGAATGCTGCTGTTTTTATTTAAATTTATAGACAAAAAAATGAAAAATATTTTATGTAATTTAAAATAAAAAAAATTATAAATAAAACAAAATAAAAGTATTTGGAAAACAGACCTAAGTATCTGACACAATAAAATAACATAAGTGATTGCAGTGAAAGGAATATAGCGTACACAGATATTAAGCTTTGCTAATAGTTTAAAAACATGTTGCATTTCATACATTAGTATACCTCTTGCTGATAGACATAAAATGTGTAATCAATAAAACATGTACCATTAAATGAACAATAAAAAGTACATCTTCTTCTGTCTGCATTAATGTATGATATTGCGATGTCCTGCCACCATTTACTGTTCCAAGTCCCCATTAAAAGATATATAAACATATAAACAAAATGATATATATATATATAGTGACACTGTATTATAAAACCCGAAGAAAACCCAGTCTTTGTCAAAAAAAAAACATACCAAAACAAGACAAGAAACACAAAAATACTGTAACCAGCTAATTCATCAGAGGGAGACTGGTGTGCTTGTTAGTTACAGGTTTCTGGACTGGTGTCAGGAGACCAGTCCAGAAACCACACTTTTATTTGTTTTCATAAATAAAACAAATAAAAGAGTGTTTGGAACACAGACCTAAGTATCTGATACAATAAAATAACTTAATGAGTGCAGTGAAAGGAATATAGCGTGCACAGATATTAAGCTTTGGTAAAAGTTTTTAAAAATGTTGCATTCCATACATTAGTATACTTCATCTCGAAAGAAATAAAATATATTATCAATAAAACATGTACCATTAAATGAACCATAAGAAGTATATCTACTTCTGTCTGCATTAACGTATGATATTACGATGTCCTCCCACCATTCCCTGCTCCAGGTCCCCATGAAAATATATATATATATATATATATATATATAAACAAAATCCTACATATATATATATGTATATATATATATATATATATATATATATGTATATATATATATATATATATATATATATAAACAAAATCCTACATATATATATATGTATATATATATATATATATATATATATATGTATATATATATATATATATATATATATATATATATATATATATATATGTATATATATATACATATATGTACAAACAACTAAGACATCCAGAAAGCAATAAACTATTTTGGACTATTGCATATTCTATTAAAGACACAGAACGTCTGACTATAGAAATTACTTTTTTACTGCAGAAAATGCCACATTGTCACAGAAAATATTTAACATGCGTGATAAAACATTAAATGATTGAAAAAAGAGAAATTGAATTATTCCTATTCAAGAGCAAATCAGTAGCTGCAATTTTAGACAAATGCGTGCTGAAACGAAGCATATAATATTCAAATAAAAGGTCAGTTCCCTAAATTGAGTATTGTGTAATGTTAAAACACCATCCAATATGTGTCACTAATATGATTTATCAAGTATGATAATGAAAGTGAAAAGAATATTTATCAAATTGAATAATTTATCTAAAAATCGTTATTTGAAAGCTATCCGGAGGAATCATTTTTGAATCCGTAAGGTTAGATGTGATTCCTGTAAGACATTATGAGGTGGTGAGGTCACTTGTAAGTTAGGAGTTTGCACTTTCTTTGACTCAGATTTTAGTCGACCGGATTGTATGGTGGGTAAAGCACTGTACTAAGGTTTCGGGTTCAACTCCCGGCGTTCGGGGTTGGATCCCCGACTGGGCGTGGTTGTCAATAGGCCCGTCCCTTTATAGGGGCGACTTTGGTCAACCTATTAGGTGCCTCCATAATAAAGAGACCGACAATTCCGGCCTTAAAAGTGGCCAAAGCCGCCTAGGCCTTATAGGCAGAGGCCGGCCATTAGAAAAAAAAAATGACTCAGATTTTAAAGAAACTGTATTAAAAGCTATTCGGAGGAATCCTTTTTGAATTCGTAAGGTTCAATGTTATTCCTGTAAGACATTTTGAGGTGAGGTCACTTGTAAGTTAGGAGTTTGCGCCTTCTTTGACGCAGGTTTTACAGAAACTGTATTTATTATTCCCATGGCAGAGTAACAAATGTCTACAGGATAACATTGCAGCAGAAATTCTGTTAATTCTCGGATTCGTAAGCTTAAAAGTCCAGTGTAATGTAAAGTTGAGTAGAAAGAGGAAACACAAATTTTATTATTTTAGAAATGCGAGAAGTAATTTTCAGTTCCCAATACACAGAAACAAATGAATAATAACGCGTTTTATATTGATACTGTATTTCTTTTACAATAAAATGCGTCACAGGCTGAAATCTCAGTGGAAATTCTCGAGCAGAAGTGTTATGAACCAACTAAACGCAAGTGGTGTAACTCCATATTTTTGTTTTATTATGTTAGGGTCACAGAGTATTCAACAAAGGCCTTTACATTAAAAGCACAAATCGTGAAATTGTAACTCCCTTAGAAAAGGTGTAGGTAGGAGCACCTATTGCTGTGTAATACTGAAAATGTACTGTGATAACCCCAATATAAACTTAAATAGCTCAAAACTAGGAAAATGTGAGTTACACCACTTGAATTTTAAAAGACTCATATAAACCAAACAGCAAGAATTTAGTCAAGGTATTCTACACTTCAGAATTTAATTTTGAAACTAGTCAGTATGGTCACAGATACGCTCTTGTTTAAAATTGGTTGAGCTGATTGTTTGAGCTGAAAGAAATGTCCTTTCTTTCAGTTCGCCGATCAAATAGGTGCTCTTGCTCGTGAATTGGTACTTTCCATTCTTTCTTGCTGAAACAACTTTCAAATGATTTACAACAAAATACCTATATATAAAAAAAAACATTTTCTTTCTTTCAAAAAGTGTTAGTCTGTTTCAGATAGCTTTCAAACTAATTTTTTTGACTTGTAGGATTACAGAAGAGCATGATATTTCTCATGGTATCATTTTATTTATCACAAAATATTGTATTTGGTCTGTGATTGGATTAAAGTTCGTTTGCAGTTCTCATATAACTAATTTGAAACTTATTCATGCGAGGTGTAAAGTCTAGATGTAGATTTTAGAGTTTGCTTCCGTTCTCAATTAATTGTCAGCATGCGTAACTTATACTGTTTTCGTAGGAAGCATATCACAGTCAGACTGAAAAAAAGGAAAAATCATACCTTTTTTAGTATAGACATCGTGCAGTATTAGATCAAGCACATATAAACGATTCTTTATACAACTGGTCGACTAAAATGGGAGAGTTAAAAGCAATTAGGGTGGACTAGCCGTCTCCCAATTTCCGGCGTACCCTAACTTGCAAGTACGATAGTGCCGCCATCATTGACCACTGCAAAAATGACGACAGTTTTAAACGATGGGGTGCTTCCCCAATGAGATGGCATTGAGGTCACTTTTCGGACGTCACCACATGGCGAAATTGTCCCTTTTCTTCGTTTCCCGTGAAAGCGCGAAGGGTGTCGTTTTCCCTAAAATCCTACCAGGCACAGCTCCATAACTAGGCATTTTTGTGTTCTTTTCTTTCTCATTTACTTACGAGTTGGGCTCATAAGATGGAGAAGATAGCTTTTATTAGATCGGATCGGAACGTGGCGGTTGTTTTTTAATTTTAAATGATTTTTTGTTTAAATTTAGAAAAAAAAAACATCTAACTAAGGAATTCCTCTAACTTAAAATCAGTTTACTTAATTTGGTGAAAATTCTGAAGATAGATCGTTTAAAATCGCCTTAATAACTGCATTATTTTTGCATGAAAAATTGAAGTATATCGCCGTATTCTTGTTATTAAAAATTTTCATTTCATTTCATTTATTTCATAAAAGAAATGCACACTACAGCTTAAAATCCATTTACAGTGATGCATAAAAGGACAAATTACATAAGACAAAATTAAAAAAGTTAAAATACAGAGATAAAATAAATACCAGTCATGACTGCAAAAGTTAAAAACACTTAACTCTAAAGACTCAAAAAGACATGTTAAAAATATCCAAATCCAAAGAAAACTTATTATAAATTTTATAAAATCTATATAACGAAAAGTATATGTAATTATATTTTATAATTGGATACACACATAAATGGCTATTACGAAGAGACCTGTTCGGTATATTTACACAAATACTTTGAAGAATATTACTGGAGTCTACCATATTATTGACAACTTTATAAAAAAATAATAAACAAAAGAAACCGCGAGGAGAACTTAAACTAGGAAGACCAAAAACACTTCTCAAGTAAGATGAAGAAATGTTCTCAAGTAAGAGAATGAAATGTTTGTAATATAAATAACGAGTAAACTGTTTCTGCACCCGCTCTAGAATTTTCATTTTATTTTTATAATACGGATCCCAAACAAGACTACAATATTCAAGATTAGAGCGTATCAAACTAAAGTATAAGATTTTTAATGCATGAAGGTTAGAAAATTCTTTAGTTTTGCACTTAAGAAAACCAAGTTTTGTGTAAGCTTTAGAGATAATGCTATAGATATGGATTGAAAACTCAAGTTTCCTTTCAAAAACAAAGCCCAAATCAGTTATGGAATCCGAACGAAATAAAGGAATATTATTAATAAGATATGAATAAATTAAAGTTTAAGATTTACGAGAATAACTAAGAATACTACATTTCATAATATTAAGAGGTAATTTGTTGTCAGCGCGCCATTCATATAAACTATTAAGCTCACTCTGTAAAAGACAAGCATCATTAACAGACCGTATCTCTTTAAATAATTTCAGATCATCAGCAAATAAAAGATACCTAGAAAATTTCAAAACTGAACACAAATCATTAATAAACAAAATAAAAAGTAAAGGTCCCAAATTAGAACCTTGGGGAACACCAGAAGTACAGGTAAAATTCTCAGAAACAGCACCATTAAAATACACAAAAAGCTGTCTATTACACAAGTAAAAAAAAATCCAGTCAGTAAGATTAATGTGAAAACCCAAGCCAATTAATTTCTTAAGAATAATTCCAATGTCAATAGAGTCAAAAGCCTTGGAAAAATCGGTATAAATGACATCAAGTTGATATCCGTTTTCAAACGAAGAAATAATATTGCTATTTAAACAAAATAAATTAGTAAGCGTAGACCGTTTAAGAATAAAGCCGTGTTGAGATGAGGAAATTAAATTTTTAACTTGTTGAAAAACTTTATTGTGCATTATAATTTCAAATGTCTTAGAAAAAGGACTTAAAATAGCAATAGGTCGATAATTTTTGCAGTCATTTATATCACCCTTTTTAAAGACTGGAATAATTTTAGTATGCTTCCAAGCATCCAGAAAAGTATAAGTTTTTAAAGAAAGATTAAATAAAACAAGAAAAGGATAAATCAACCCATCAGCACAACCTTTAGCAATAAAGGAAGGTACATTGTCAACACCAACAACTGAAGAAGACTTCAACTTCTTAAATGCCAAAAGAACACCCTCAAAAGTAATTTTATTAATTTTAATGTAATCATACAAGGAGCTGTCAAATAAGGGAGAATTTCTGTCATAATCCGAACTAGATTTGTACACAGAGCTAAAGTAGGTGGCAAAAACATTAGCGATATCACTATTGTCATTAAAGCAGACATATTTATAACAAATATAGTTAGGCAAAGATAATATAAGACGAGAACTTTTTAGGGTCAGAGATACGTTTATTTTCTGTATTCTGCAAATAAGAAGCATAATCCTTAGCAATACTGATCTTTAATTTAGATCTAAAATATTTAAATTCATCGGAAATGATCGGATCCCCACTTTTTAATAAAAGCCTACGAACTTTACTTTTACATTTAATTAATTTATTAGTTTCAGTGGAATACAAAAGGGGATTTTTTTTCTTGAAGATTTCGTAGGAATAGTATGGTTTAAAACATCATAAAGATACACATAAAAACAATGCACAGCTTCATCTACATTATTAAAAGCATTCAGAAAATTCCAGTCAGTCTCAGAAAATAAATGCCACATAGTAAAAAAAAATCAGCTTTTTTAAAATCATAACCACCAATGCCACTACTTTTTTTAACAGCCTGTAAAAGAAGGGCGGATTAAAGGGGGGGCGGAGGGGGCGACCCCCCCCCCCGAGAAATAAGAAATCAATGTAAAAGATCCTATTTTATTTCCATAAAATTGATGTATATGTCAATCTTCTAACTAACCGCCCCCACCGACAAACCAACCGCTCCCCCAGACAAACTTCCAATAATCCGCCACTGCTGTAAAAATACTATTTTATTTTGCTCTCAGTAATTTGCGCCAAGCTCAAAATTGTGCAAATCGGTAGAACCTACTACTTTCTCAAAATCGCCATATCAGACATTTTATTTTTCGCCAAAGTAAAAAAATTATACATATTAGTTAGTCTCAGAAATCTCCAAGTCCTTATTCTTTTACGTATAAAAAATATTGCATTCCTGCTCTGATTTCTCACGCAGACAATATTTTAAAAAATAACCTAGCAAATGTTCTAACCCCCCTCCCCCCAAAAAAAATCATAATTCTTTTTTATTTTACTTCAAGAGTCTAAATCATTTAATAAATTCGCCTAACATGGCCACCTTGATACCTTTTTCTCAGTTTTTTACTACAGGGGTTACAATTGCGGAATTCTTGAGAGAAAAAATTAATGTTTTTGACAGGTTTTCTTATCAATATCTCCTAAACTAATTCGAATTTCGAAATCTAAATTAGCGGAAGACCTTCCTCGGAATTTTCCGAATCCGTGAACACCTCGATCGAAACTGAGCTCCGAGCCCTTTCAGAGGAGATGATGCTACACACAGACAGACGCGCACAGATTTTAATAGTATACTAGCTGCGTGCCCGTTCTTCGCACGGTAGGAATCGAATATTTTACTAAAATATAATTGTAGCTATGTATGAGAAAACAAAATGTCAAAAAGTTCGAGAAATCCTTTTGTTGAAACTACCGCGGGATATATTACGCAACGTAGGATTATGGTTTAGTTAGTTGTAGTACGATCGTTTAAAAATAATGATATAGCGTTTAATTTCACGAAATAGTTATTAACGGGTATACTGTGATTTAATCCATATTATCCAAACAAATCTGCTATTACTACCAGAGAAAAAAGAATTAGAATACTATCTATTACTATCTTCGTTTCTCCGTCTTTAATACTTAATTTAAAGAGCATATTAGGTATTTTAAATCAACGATGCCTTTCTACTTTTTGGTGGTTCTGTGGAATTTATGCATTGCCATTAAAACAGATCTCCATATAAAGTAAATAAAAAACGTTGTAAAAAACACACATAAGATGTTATAGGTAAGAAGATACGTACGTTTCGACCAAAAATTGTTTTGGCCTTCGTCAGTCCAAGACCTTCGTCACAAGGAACACAGGGACTCGGAGTCCCTGTATTTACACTATATGTACACTATATTTGTATGTATACTATATTTGACCTGTATGTACACTGTACCTGACCTGTATATACCCTGTATGTACACTATACTGACCTGTATATACTCTGTATGTACACTATATTTGAATATTTATCGCCAGCTTTGCTAAGAAAGGTAAAGTAGGAATCAACATACATTTTAATTTGTAAAGCAAGAAATTTATTAGTCAGTATTAGTTATATGCCATTCTAACAGTTACCAGAAAAAGAAATTCCCGTAGCACTGCTTTAGCGAATAAGATTCGATCGCCAAAGTGCCAACATACACCATTTTGTGAGATTTTTTTCAAGGAATCATTCGAAGCATTGAAATAACTGCAACCAAAATGGGAAACAGTAATCTATCACTCATATGGTTTGATCGCCAAAGTACAACAGGCATGCATATACTTGAAAAGGGGCAGTATTTTAAATTATTAACTATGTGTTAATGTGTTTTATTCATCGTTAACTTTGATGTACAAAATGCGAGAATTTCACTGACCTTAAATTTGGCGGAATTTCCCCTCACTTTAATCAATTTACTAAATTTGGGGAAAATTCTCAAGTTAGATTGTTCAAATTCGCCGTAATAACTGCATTATTTCTGCACTAATAACTGCTAAATTTAAAAAAAAATTAAAGCTAATTTCTAATAAAACCTACACTTGTTTTTAAAAATACTATTTCGGTACGTTCTCAGTGATTTGCGCCAAGCTTAAAATTGTGCAAATCGGTAGAACCTATTACTTTCTCAAAATCGCCAAATCAGCCAATTTTTTTTTCGACAAACTAAAAAATATACATATAGTCTCAGAAATCTCCCTCTCCCTTATTCTTTTAAACATAAAAAAACATTTAATTTCTGCTCCGATTTCACACGCACGCAATACTATAATTAAAAAATAACTTTGTAAATAATCTAAACAGAAAAAAATCATTATTCTTTTATTTTTACTGCAGGAGTCTAAATAATTTAATAAAATAGCCAAACATGGCAACCTCGATGCTTATTTCTCACTTTTTTTACTACAGGGGTTACAATTGCGGAATTACGGAGATCAAAAATTAGCGTTTTTGACGGGTTTTTAATCAATATCTCCTAAACTAATTCGAATTTCGAAATTTAAATTAGCGGAAGACCTTCCTCGGAATTTTCCGAATCCGTGGATACCTTGTTCGAAACTCCATTCCCCGTCGTTTCGGAGGAGAGGATGTTACACACAGACAGACAGACGCGCACAGATTTTAATAGTATAGAAGACTAGCTGCTTACCCGTTCTCCGCACGGTGGGAAACGAATATTTTCCTTAAACATATAATTCGAATTAAACCCAGTAATGCGGAATCTCAAAACGCGTAAAAAATACTTGAATCGTGACTAAAAGTTGACGTCATGAGCGCAAATCTGAGATGATTGCAACCTGATGACACAAAAACTTCGTCAGTGTCACTGGCGATGAAAAAAGATCTTTAAGGTATCCAGCTGAAACTTCTCTCTTTCGAAAAATGCCTGATTTCTACATTATGTAATTTTGTTTTTTAGGCTTAATTATAGCATTTAATAAATACCATATGAATAAATTACATGATGTTGACAACTATTTTATTTTATCTTGCATTTCCTAAAGTGTGGAAAATACATTAGCGCAGTTATTTTGCAGATGGCTTTACTGAATTTCACCTAAATTAACAAAACATTACATAAACTAATAGTTGCACCACGTACGTTAGAAGTCAAAATTGCACACAGTTTTCGTGAAAATCAAGTCGCATTTCAAATGAAAACATTTGTGACGTAACTTCTGCGATAAAGTTTATCACCCTTACTAAACTCTTAATGCAGTATCACACTTGTTACATAAAACTGACGTTGGTCTCACTGTCAACTCGCCTAAATAAATAACTAATATCATGTTTTATTTTTAACAATTTACAGTAGACCCCTTCATAACATGGATCTAAAACACGAATTCGTAGAACACGATGAAAACATTACGATCGTTTTCGTGTAACACGTTAAAAGAGACTCGTACAGCACGGTAAAATGAGACACATGTTCTGACATTATGACTTTTTAGCTCCTGTAATTAACATAACTTTTGAATGGCAACACAAAACATCATTGCATTTCTACGGAGTGCAAATAAGTTTTGCCGCGATTATTCCGCGCAGTCCGCACTCCAGGTGGAGTATAGCGCAGGACCCGTACAACACGGATTCCTATAACACGGAACGTATCTACCGTGTTATAGGGAATCTACTGTAGTTGCATAGTGTCAAATTCAAAAAAAAATCTGGGTTGCCGTATTTAGTAATATTTCATCTCACCTTGGTGGCAAATATCCGAACTGTATCAAAAGTAAACTTTACAAAATTTTAAATTCTGTATAACCCTCGAAACAACTTCGGTGTTTACCATCTACGACGGTTTTTCATGACGTGCTTGCGTGCAGTGGCGTAGCCAAGGAGGAGACAGGGGGTCACAACCACCCATGAGGAGTTTATTGCCATACAAAATGAATATTCTTCACTCCCTTATCACACACGCGTATACATACATATGTGTGAGCTGCAGTAGTCGTAACACCCCCATGAAAAATTTCTGGCTACGTCACTGCTAGCTCCTAATTGATCATTTTTCTTTTCATGTATCAGTGATCAATGTACTTCAGGATGAGATCTCCATTGAAAAAAAAAAATGGTCTAAAAAACTGACCCCAGAAAACTCTGATTAACACAGTGGGGTACCATGGGCCGTACCCAGATAAAAATTTCGGGGGG
Source organism: Cheiracanthium punctorium (assembly GCA_038373885.1). Classification (NCBI taxonomy): domain Eukaryota; kingdom Metazoa; phylum Arthropoda; class Arachnida; order Araneae; family Cheiracanthiidae; genus Cheiracanthium; species Cheiracanthium punctorium. The sequence continues at coordinate 40,043 of JAWZYV010015647.1, read as the reverse complement.
AGGGTGGGGGGAAACAAAATATGAAAAAGGCCCAATTTTTCACAAAAAGCTTCATTATTATTGTTTTGTTAACAAAGTTTTAGATTTCGGGGGGGGGGGGTACCGGACCCCCTGGTCCCCCCCCGAGTACGGCCTTGGGGGTTACACAAATACGCGCCGGACATACTCTCTTGTTTATGTCCGGAGGAACATGTATATCAGTGAAGAAAATAAAAAACTTTGTAAAAAACACACATAAGATGTTATAGGTAAGAGGATACGTACGTTTCAGCCAAAAATTGTTTTGGCCTTCTTCAGTCCAAGCAAGCCCTTCGTTGCAAGCAACACAGGGAACTCAGTTCCCTGTGTTGCTTGCATCGAAGGGCTTGGACTGAAGAAGGCCAAAACAATTTTTGGATGAAACGTAGGTATCCTCTTACCTATAACATCTTATGTGTGTTTTTTACAAAGTTTTTTATTTACTTTATTGTTTAACACCAGTATTTTGAGTGTTTTTTTTTTCATGTATATCAGTGCTTATGTGCAGCTCCGGATAATCTACCAGCAAGGCAGCAAGTATTGGCATAAAAATGGCACCCACACGTGAAGGAAGTAAAATTAAAGGTATGTAGAATTGCATGAAAACTTCGATTATTTTTAAAGTGCAATGCAAGTCTCTTACAGTTCTATTTGTTTCACATTTGATGCGTTTTCACTTTTACGAGTCTTAAAAGCTGTAGAAATGAGTGGTTTCACTTATAATTGTTAAATTTAACAACTTAAGTGGCAACAATGGATTCCGTTGCTACGGAAACTATAGCAATGTTAAAAATAGAACATGAAATGAGCTATTTATGTTTAATTTGCTAGAACTGCCATATTGGCGTCATTAACGCCACCAGTCGATGTCAAATAGCTCAAATCGCAAATTAAACTTGACACTAAAGGCAATTCGCAATACCCTGTTTGGCGGAATTTAAAAATAAAATATCTATGCATACGCTAGTGACATCGGCTCATCTCAATTGTGGAATGGAATTAATAATACGAACAGAGTTGCACTACATTTGAATATTTTTCGCCTACTTTGCTAAGAAATGTACTAAAGTAGGAATCAACATAGATTTCAATTCGTAAAACAAAAAATATATTAGACAGCATTAATTATGTCCCAGTTAATTAGCATTAATTATGTACAGTTTCCAATAAAAGAAACGTAGCGCTGCTTTAACATATAAGAATCAATTATTTAATACACATGTAGTACTTCAATCGCCAAAATGCCAACATACACCATTTTGCGAGATCTTTTGTTTTCAGGGAATCATTCGAAGGTTTGATTTAACAGCAATCAAAATGGGAAATAGTTATCTATCATTTACATAGTTCACTCGCCAAAATTTAATCCAATAGACATCTAATTGATTATTAGCAGTTATTTAAATTATTAACTATATCGGGTTTTAATCAGCGTTAACTACCATGTATAAAGTGAGAGAATTTCAATTTTCTGAAATTTGGCGGAATTCCTCCAATTTAAATCAGTTTATTTAATTTGGCGAAAATTCTGTAGATCGTTTAAAATCGCCTTAATAACTGCATTATTTCTGAACAGAAAATTAAAATTTCAGGCTAAATTCTAGTAAAACCTGCACTTGTTTTTAAAAATACTATTTCTTTACGCTCTCAGTAAATTGCGCCAAGCCTAAAATTGTTGCAAACCACTAGAATCCACTTTCCCAAATCGCCATATAAGCCATTTTTTTTTCGCCAAATTATAAGGTTATACACTTTAGTCTCTGAAATTTGCAAATCCTTTTTCTTTTGCGTATAAAAAATATTGAATTCCTGCTCTGATTTCACACGCAGACGATATTTTAATTAAAAAATAACCTAGCAAATATTCGAAACAGAAAAAAAGTATTATTCCTTTATTTTTAATGCAGAGTCTAAATCATTTAATAAATTCGCCAAACATGGCAACCTCGATGCTTATTTCTCACATTTTCACTACAGGGGTTACAATTGCGGAGATTGCGGAGAGCAAAAATTAGTGTTTTTGACGGGTTTTTTATCAATATCTCCTAAACTAATTCGAATTTCGAAATTTAAATTAGCGGAAGACCTTCCTCGGAATTTTTCGAATAAGTGGACACCTCGATCGAAACTCAACTCCCAGCGGTTTCGGAGGAGATGATGCTACACACAGACAGACAGACGCGCACAGATTTTAATAGTATAGAAGATAGATTCTGAAATTTAATGTTGCCACAATTGTAAAGTTAGATTACAGCTTTTATTTAGAAGGATGTACAAATCAAATTAAGATATTCCCTTATGTTTTCTGTAACAATAGACAGAAACATAAATTTTCTGCATAAATGTTTAAAATTGACGATTGACGTACAAGGAAGTCATGTGGTGTCCACATTCCACATCAGATATTTTATGAAATAATCATACATCGCTGTAAGAACTTTTAACAATATTTTACTGGCTACGTCACTATAGGTATAGCATACTATTGTTATAGTTCTAAATTTTAGAGGAGGTTACTAATATTTAACTAGTACTATGTAAAGATAATTCAGATTATTATGTTTATTTAATACATAAAACTCTATGAAGAGGAAGTATCTTTTTACTATACATAATTTGAGTCATGTTAGTGGGTTATAGGGTAATTCCGGTATAGTCGCCGCACCCCCTGTATTTCTTGTAATTGTCGATAGATAGCAGTCAAATGCACAATATAGGTTTGGAATAAGATTTCCTTAACCAATATATAGCTTGAATCAATTTTAATGTTCTACCTGTAATTATACAGTTTTTATTTTGAGATAAAGCGCGTGATTTCACTATAAAAACTTAAACACGTTATGCTTAAGTACTTTTTTACACTAATTACTGAATCCATGTATGATTTCGATGTCAAAACTAAGTGTAGAACCTGTAAAGAGTACCTGTATAGAATAGTTACGCTATTTTCAGTTGCGAGGACAAGCAACTGTGATTTGTTAAGTCAGAACCGTACAAAAGGGAATAGATGCCACACTGCCATTTCGGTATACATGCCGCAGTTTCTCTTGTACGGTACGCCGTATTTAACAAAGTTTTAATATCTCTACTTGTCTTATTCTTTATATTACTGAATTTATGTTAATGGAGTATATTTGCTGCATTTGATTAAGTGTTGCTAGCTTTATTTTTCTTTTCATTTTACACAAACTGACCAAGTTGGACATGTTATTAGTCGTTAATTGTAATCATAATATTTCCGCATTTAAACGCTCTGGCTTAATTGGAATATTGTTTTAAAAAACCGGATTAATTGCTAATTTGCTTAAAGATTTTGTTAGAAATGTTCTCATTAAAAAAATAAAACTAATAATGATTTAAACCTACCAGTACGCCTCTTTATACTAACGTAGCATCTTTTTGTTATTAAATAAGTAATTGTAGTCCAGATATGAATATTTTTTCAAGTACTATTTTATTTATTATTTCATTCTCTTACGACAGGCACGGCATAACTCCCGCACAAGAGCGGCGTCTCACCCGCTGTGCAATGTTTTAGAAAACAAAATGTTAAAAAATATTTATTATTATTATTATTATTATTATTATTATTATTATTTGTCGCAGTACACATGTTCTATATTTTACTGTAAATAGCACAGAATGATTTATTTTACTGTACGTGCAGCCTCGAATTTTTTACACAATTTCAAAAAAATTTGCGGCGTATGTCCCGGAATTACCCTGCATGAGATTATTTGTAATATTAGAAGCTAGAGTGATATATAATTTCTTACATGTCGTTGCATAATTGTTTGGTGGTTTGTCAACATAGGTAATAACAATTTCTTTTTACATCTATTATTTGTTTATTTAAGTTATTTTTTGCTGTTGTTATTAAATGTTTTAGGAGACAAAGATTTTTGTATAGTTATCAGAATATTATGCTTCCAGATACAGAAAGCCTCAATAGATGTATTATGTTTTAAGAAAGTATTATATCTATTATATAAATGTGAAAGTTTGTCTGTTTGTTTGTTTGTCCAGGAACTCCTTCCAGTCCGTCCGACCAATCGGCTTGAAATTTTGCATATATATGTAAAGAATCACGGAAAAAAGCACACCCAGAAAAAAAACGCACCGGAAAAAAGCGCACAATATTGAATGGATTTGTATTTTGAGAAGAGAAAAGGGGGGGGCGTGAATTAAAAAAAAATGGGATAAACAAGTGGGCGTAAACAGAGTTACAATAGTGTATTTTATATTTATCCGTATTGAAAATTGCCATTCAGACAACATTTCCAAGAACAGTGGCCTGATATGTAAGTAAACAGTATGAATCTCCTACACTCTACAGAAGACCCTACAGACTCTACAGAAACTCCTTGTTCCAGATTAAAAAATAAATAGAAAATGAACAAAGAAGTAATAATAACAATAATACTAATTTCAGCGTTTTTTTAATAAACTGATTCTTCAATTTGTTTGTATTCTTAAAACAAAGTCCAGAACTAGTGATTCAGTGAGAAATTACAGCAGTTTCGAAAAATTTAAATACCATCTCTCACCTAACAGGCAACCCTAAAAAAAGAATCTAAGACTATACAGATTTAACATGCACGTTCTCTGTAATATGTTCACATTCAGTCTGATTAATCACATTCAGTCTGATTTGTAATCAGCTATGGCTTATTATTACTGGTTTTCTTTTTATAAGTGCAAGAGTTTATTCTGATTCATGGTAATTTATCTTGTTAACTCTTTGGTTTTAAATAATAATTCTTAGAATGAATGATTTATAAGTATATAGTATATTTACATATAAATATTTTTATTTTTGAAAGTATTTAATTTAAATATTACTACTTTTATTTCAGACATGCTTTTTTTCAGAATTAAATTATGGTATTAATAAATCAATTAAAAAAAACTTTTTAAATCAAATGTTAGTATAAGTGTAATGTTTTTAAACAAATTTTCATTTCTAAATTCTAAAAAAAACCCTCTTTTTAAAGGAAACTTGCTAAAAATAATTTCTTAAAATGTAAAATATCGGATATATGTAACTGTAATTAAAATTAATTTTTAATTAGTTTTGTTGGAATAGTTTTAATAATTATATTTTTACCATTATTAGTATTGCAAAGCTTATTTCCCCTCGCCAGTTTTGATTAAATATATATGCAAGCCTTTTTATGAGAAAAACTAAAACTTTCTACATCACCTCATTAATGTATAGAGGCATATTTTAGTTATTGGGAATTTTTGTAAAAGGGCTTTATAAAAATTAGAAGTTTGTATTTGTTTACATTTAATCTCCTGAAAGTTTTAATTCGCCAAAATAAAATAACTTTATAATTAATTCTATATGTATAAGGTCAATATATAAAGAAGAATATCCTAGGTCAGCTTTTTTTAGGGACCCTCTATAATAGGGATTAAAAGTGATTATGATTTTTATTTAATATTAAAATTTTTACTTCCAGTGTAAATTATCAAGAAAGTTATTTTTGTTTTGTGGTTAAGGCAGATCTACACGAAGGATGTCTGCTTAATTAGGGTATGTCTTGGGCGGAGGAATTTTTGAGGGGTTCTGACGCGTCTGGAGAAAACAGCCGCGCGGTAGGCAGGAAACCTAGAGCTATAGACTTCAGCAGTTTACCAAATTGTCATGAAATTAGTAAAAAGTATTTATACTATAATGCAAAAGGTCAAAATACTTTTTTTAAAGCTTTATAAGTTAAATTTATATCTTCTAAAACTCTTTCTCTGCTTTACAAAACTAATTAAACTTTTAAGATAAACTTAAAAAAAAAAAAAAAAAAAAAAAAAAAAAAAAAAAAAAAAACTTTCTGAAATAAGCAAGAATGACGATATATAGAAACTTAAATGGATAAATTATCGAATATTGAACTTCATATATGAAAAAAATTCAGCAAGAAGAAAAAAAATATCTGTTAAAACAGTTATTATAACTTGATGAAAAACTGTGAGAACAACTCAATTAAGAAAAGGGGAAATGTTATTAACTTTTGTTCACCAAATAAAACATTTTAAAGAAACCCTAATATTTAGAAATAATGCAAAAACTATGCAATTGTCAAAAAATGTTAGATTGAAGCATCTTTCACGAGTTTTATGATTCGCTATAAAAGCCAATTTAACTTAATCACCTCTCAGGTAAAAATTACATCACGCGCAAAATAATTTCGTAACTTTATGATTTAAGTTAGCTGTAAAAATCTCGTGGAAGTGAACAAGATTTAATCCCATTTTCCGCGGGCACAGGGTGGTTATTCGCAGCAAATCGGAATCCGAGTGTATGCGGAAATCTGTTGATATTGCGGCTAGGTTAAATTATTTCCTTTAGTCATGTTTGCGGAATCTTATTGGATTACGAATTGCGACTTGCTGAGAATGAGCACACTCTCGGAGGTCTTAGAATCATCAAAATAAAATAAATAGAACATTAATTTGATGGCGCTTCAAAAGGAATAGGATTTTTGTTTCTATTCTATTTTGCAATTTATTTCCTTCACATGTGTGATAACTTTTTACGAAGTCCCTTAAAAAACGTTGGTAAATCCAAAATATTCGGAGGAGCATATGGGTTTGAGCCCTTTCAGGGATAGCGATTGAGGGTAGGTTATTATCGGAAATATTCGAACCGCGCGTTCCAAGAGTTATGGTTTCGTAGATGATGCTTATCGTTCAATATTTACCCATGATTAAAAATAATTTACTTTTGAATTTCAAACAAAAGTTCTTTTTCTGTGCAAAAAAACTTCAAAAATGCTTATTTCCTCAGAAGTTCAATAGAGAACACTAAAATATCATCTGCAGGATATCAAATGCTGAAAATGTGATGTTTTATTTTCCTTTTGTTGGGTGTAATGTGGTAATCAATGAAATAGTTTTCGTTCATTATTGACACTTTATCACATAGTTTTCGGTAAAAAATAAAGGAAAATAGTCGACGAGCTAGTACTTAAATAATTTCCTCTGTTGTGGGTAAAACTCTAAACGTTAAAGAAACAAACTACATTACAAATTTCCAAGAAGTAAAGTAGTTTTTTTTCCAATTATCGTAATGCCAGGTTACGAGTGAAACAATTCCATAGTTTTGCTCTGATTGAAAAAATTTTAATCAGGTGTATTAGAAAAATATCTGCTTCCTCCTGTATGAAGGGCGAGTACACAGCAAGTTTGAATTATAAATAGATAATTCATTAGAAATAAACAGGATTACTATTCATTACAACGTAAGTACATAATTATTGATAACTAATAAATTCGCGTACATAATTATTGATTAAATCGAACAAAATCCAACACGTGGAGAAAAATGTGTATCGCTGATGTATACCGTACGCATACACCAGCTGTGTCACGCTGCGGTATGTGCGCGCACTACTTTTTGAATTTTAAATGTGCACACAAATCGAGCGCGGAATTCGAAAAGTAACTAAAATAAAAAATCAAATATTTCCAATGCTAACCCAGTGAAAAGTGCGTTAAAATGTATACGAACGTATAAAAATATGTGAAATTGTGAGAATTTCATAAATAAATGTGCGATACCCTTACAGCTGTAAAAAACATGAAAAAATTTTTTACAAAGAATTTTAAATGTATAAAAATGTGAATAAACGTTCATAAATGTTTATTAAAAGATAATGTGCCAAAACCTGTTTAATTGCATAAATAGAAAGTTTAGAAAGCTTGACAAGAAGTTTTCAGCTCGTAACTTTTACTTCTGGTCTGTTCAAGGGAAATCCCTGGGGTTTTTTTTGGGGGGAAAAGGGCTTTGATGCCCATATCACACGCTTGCCGCTTCATTCAATATCCAATTCAAGCAACACTTTCGTTCAACTGTTTAGCCCAACAGTTGGGCGGGTGCGAACTCGTGTTCAACATCCGCAACTTTTGCGGCAGTCGAACGAAGAGCCCATAATTTTTGGCGTGTAATCACCACTTGGCGCTTTTGGCTTTACAAGAAACAGAAAGCTATTTCGTATTCGTACCTCGTGCGTGCTGCGTAGTGTACATTCGCGTTCTTTGTTTGTTTTGTCTTTTGCTCTTGATTTTGTCGTAATTGTCAAATAAGATGAACAATATAAGAAAAAGAAAAGCAGCTTGTGCTGCACTTATCGCTATTTTAGCAGTAGGACTAGGAGCAGAAGAAGAAAGAAAAAAAAAAGGAAAATATGGACAAGGCAGTAGCTTTTTCGAAGACAAAAATTAGGCTGCTACGAAAATTTGATGAGAGAGCTGGCATTCGAGGTGAGTTTATTTCCAGTATTAATATTACTAGTGTATATTCAATAATTCTAAAAAACAGATAGCACTAGAAATCGAACATTAAGTAAAATAACTTTGAAAAATTAGTGCAATAATTTGCCTTTTCTTTCTACTGTTGATATCAACAGTTAATTCTTCCCAACGGAATGCCTATATGATGTTGCTTTCAAGAAACAATTTAATTATTACCAAATTACCTCGTTTTCTAAATTAATCTGAATGGAACCATTATGCATTTCAAGTTGTTGGAAAGTTGGATAACGTATGAAATTCCCTTAAGCAAGCCAATGCAGTGAAAAATTGAGCATAGTTTGAGTAAATACCTGGCATTTTATATATTATCATGATTTACTAGAACGCCTGGAAAAATAATATTTTAGCAGACAGTATTTATGAATGTGTTATTTATAGTATACACATATTTACGAAACTATTTGACATACAAACTGAAATTTTTTCTTAAGCATACATTTTTACATAATTAATAGTAAATTAGCAATAAATTTGAAATTGTGCTATTTCGGTAAATGCAAATTGTTAATTTTTGTTAACATATTAATGTTAATTTCAGCTTATGTATGTACATTATTAAAGTAACTTTTCTGTACTCCATTTATTTAAAATATCAATTTCAATATTTGCAAATCAAATCAAATCATAGGCATACAGTTACAAATCCACCCCCACCTGCCAAGAAATTTGAATTCCTGCTTTATTTAACCCAGTTACATGTGCTTTATGCCTATGTGAACACATTATTGGGGCCCAGCCCCACAAGTAATTTTGAAAACTTTATACTTATGAACTGCACATTGTTTAAGTTGAATTTTTCATAATTGAAATGTTTTGATAATTGCACTTTATTTTCAGTTATCCTTTAGCAGACAGGTTTTTTTTTAAAAGAACAATTATTAGCAATCAGCCGCAATTTTTCTTTACTTTTAATTTGTGTCCTGCTACTATATTTTAGGATGAAGAGGGATACCGTCGATTCCTGAGGATGAGCACAGACGATTTTGAATATTTAGTGGAAAAAAGTATCGCTTCTTATTGAAAAAAAAAAAAAAAAACACCTGTATGCGTGATGCAATACCAGCTGCAGAGAGATTAGCCCTCACTCTCCGATTTCTGGCTACTGGTAAATATTTACTTATTTATTAATACACTTACAGGCATGGGCACCGGCAGAATATTTCCCAGGATTACTACTCAACGTATGGTTACCATGTTGGAAAGAACAAAAAAGCAAGGGAGAACACTGCATACAAAAACCCAGTTGGGGGGAGGCATTGCCCCCCTTGCCCTATGCTGCCGGTGCCCATGCTTACAGGGGTCAATGCAGATAAAAATTGGGTCCGTTTTGCATCTCCCTAACAAAATTACAATCAAATCAAACGGCCCCTTCACAAAAATGCAACCCATTAAAATGGCCTCTTCAAATAATTACAGTCAATTAAAACGACACCATCAGTAAAATATAATCGATTAAAACTGCCCTTCATTGGCATTTTAACCTATATTTTAATCTGTTTTTTTTTTTTTTTTTGCTGCTTATTTTAACAAAAATAGTCGATTTTATTAAAAATTGGCATGAAATTTCACAATAATAAGTGTTGAAATTCACAAAATTAAGCATTGAAATTTTTAAAAATACGCAATTTTCACAAAAGTGGGACCCTACGAAAAATTCCTGGATTGAACCCTGACGTAATATTTGTACTTAATGTGAAAAGCCTTTATAAAAACCTCATAGTAAGAATGTTAATTTGACCATTTCAATTATTTATTTACATCATAGTTATAATTTCCTATCAGATTTTTACGTATAACAATTTACTTATTTAAAAAATGCAGGCGCGTAGCCAGGAAAATTTTTCGGGGGGGGGGGATATGCGCCTGGAAATTTTTTCGGGGGGGGGGATATTCGCCTGGAAAATTTTTCGGGGGGGGGGGATATGAACTTATATGTGTATAAATAGATGGAATTTCATCACTAATCGAAACATTTCGGGGGGGGATATATCCCGATATCCCCCGCCCCTGGCTATGCCCCTGAAACAATGCACAACTGAAAAGAAATATGAGAAATAACAATTATCTCTACTTATTATAAAAGAAGGTGTGTGTGTGTGTGTGTGTGTGGGTGTGTCTGTCTGCAGCGTTACGGACAAACGGCTACACCTAGAAACACCAAATTTGGTACTCGGGAAGATGTAAATATGTAGTTGTGCACCTCGAAGCGATTTTTTCAAAATTCGACCTAGATTTTTTTTATTTTATGTTTTATGCGATTTTTGGCATTTTTTCTCACCTAATTCGTAATGACGGCGGAAATTACGCTCGCAGCAAAACGGCATTTGTATCATCGGATAGAGGAGAAAATTTTCTTTTAAAAACAGTTTTTTCTGAATACGTTACATGATTTACCGATTTTTAGGAATTTTTTTACTAAACATCTGCTTCGCGATTTTTTTTCGTAAAATAATTTTAAAACTGTCGCATCTTGAATTCTATCCGTCATAACTTTTAGATATCTTGACAAATCGTGAAACATTCTTTTCTCCCTCTTTTAAAATAAAAACGAAAAAATTATGTAAATTAGATGATTTTTTACGAATTTTAATGCAGCCTAATGTTTAGAATTTAATAGCATCAACGCGATCTTACGCCATTCATTACATTGCGATCACGGCACGAGAATTTATGTTCGGTTGTTGCCACAGAAAGGATTAGAAAAAAGGGGTTTTTAAATGGGATATAAGAATTTCAATTCGCAAGTGAGGATCTATGACGTAAAATGCTTTAAGATACGTAAAAATTACGCCATAATTTTAACTCATTTATTCCAGCTCTGTTTTCAACACAGGGAGACGATATTTTGATTAAAATTTACTGTAGAAATAAACTAAGAAATTCGCGATTATTATTATTAGAAGTGGTATTTTAATCCGGTGCTTATTTAAAAATTGAAATGTTTTCACGGCGCTGAAAATGTTCATTTTAAAAGTTACAAAGCGCGATATATTAAAATTTTTCTATTTACAATTTTTACTTTTGGCATTTAATTTATCGTAGGCGTTGCCTAACATGCGCATGCAGGTTGCGAGTATAGTTTTATTTTAACGTTGAATTACGTTCCTCCATAAAGGTCCAACGCAAAGTTTTAATGATACCGTTTGAAAACAATTATGCGAAATATCGAAATTAACTCCCTCAATCTACCGGGGTATCCTTTACGGCAGTCAAACAGTGACGTCATAAAAAAAAAATGCGTGAAATTTGTAAACTCTGCAACTCTAACGCCCTGTCACAATTAAAATGGGAATAAGTAGCTCCTCGAGATTACACAGTTTGATGTTTTTCAGGAGACAGGACTATGGAGGATATAAAAGATATCGCTATATTAGATACATGGATATTTAAAATGGCACCCCTTGGATATTTTCTCCCCACAGTAAGATGAAATGGTTTGCGGCGCTAAATACGCCCATCTTATAAAACTATGTATAAATTAAATATATATGGAGAGTTTCCTTAATGGCAACCATTATGTGAAATGATTATTATTTATGCTAATGCGTAAATTGCAAAGAATCGCCACAGAATCACTAGATCCCATTGAGGCCAAAAAATCTAAGCTGTTTCTTTTAAGGGATCCTTGAAGAGGGAGAAGCGAGTATAGATAGTATTAATGTACGTAATAGGTAGTATTATTAGATTTGTAAAGATAATATGAATAAATCGCAATGTACCACGTTAATAAATATTTCATGAAATTAAAAGTGTTTATCCTTTTTCAACGGTTGTCTTACAATCAACTAAATGAAAAGTAATTCTAATTTGCGTTAATATATCCCGCAGTCATTTCAATAGAGGAGATTACTTGAACTTTTTTAAAAATGAAATTCTGTTTTGTCACATGCAGATATGATTTTGGTAGTAAAATATTCCCTTCTTCCCGTATGAAGAGCGGGTGCGCAGCTATTTTAAAAACATCTCTTGAAAATAGCATGAATGAATTCAGAAGACCTCAAAACGTGTAAATACACGAAAATCTCGAAGTCGAATTCTTTCATGATTACAATACGTTCCTTATATGGTACATGTTCGGAAAGAAATAAATGGTGCTCCATTTCATGTAGTGTCTTAGGTATTTAATGCTACAACTTGAGCCTAAAAAACAGTATTATGTAGAAATAAGACATTTTGAAAGCCAGGAGTTCTCTGCAAACCATTAAGCTTTCCACTTTTTTGATAGTGAATGACACTGACGTATTTTTTTGAGTCATTATACTGCAATGATCAGGTTAGTACTCATGACACAAACTTTACATTAAGAGTCAAATAATTTTGCTCTTTTTTTTTTTAATTCCACATCACGAATAATTTCGAATTACACATGTAAGGTAAATTTTAGTTTCCTACCGTGCGAAGAACGGGCACGCAGCTAGTATAAACATAAATGCCAACTCTTCTGGTTTTGACAGAAGACTTCTGCTTTTTTAAGCTATCTTCCGGTCTTCTGCCAGAATATAAAATCTTCCATTTTTTAAAATTTTTAGTCGATATATTAAATTGTATTGCAAGCTGCGCAAAAATAAATTGTAAATAAATAAATCTATTTCAAAAAAAATTTATTAAGGTAATAATTTCGACAGCTAACAGCACAATGCTGTTGTATGAGTGACGTCGAAGTGTTTGTAAGCAAATCTTTTCTAGTTTGAAAAAAAAAAGAGAATTTCATTTTGTTCCTACCTTAATGATTCATCATTAGAAAATTTGTTAGTATTGCTAACTAAAGCTTGAAAATAATTTTTCTGATGAACTAATAGTAAAAGCTAAAAAAGCTACTTTGAACCAGCTAAAATAAAGTCAAATTTCTATTTATTTAATTGTTATTTTCGTGAAAATACTCCATCTATTTTCATTTTATATAAAAAATTCAGGTAAGCTCTTTTGTATTTAATTTTGTTTTTATTTCTATACATTACTGATATAAAAATATAATGAGAAATGGTGATAAACTAGAGATAAGTCTTCTGTTCTTATTTCTTATTTTTAAAAATTATCTTCTGAATTTTTTGTGTGAAATCTTTTTTTTTCAACCGGATTTTTCCTGTTTTTAGCTTAAGAAGGTAGCCAGGTATGTATATAAAATCGTGAAATTTCACTGAAGGGGAAAACTAGTTATGAAATTGATAATCAGTGTGTTGAAGGCATAGGTGGCTGGTGTACCAATAAAGTGTGTGTATGGTAATGGTTTGGGGGGTTTACATATGTGAGAGGGTAGGTAGGAAATGGGCTAAAGCTGATTTTCTTTTCTTTTTTGCTGTACAGTTGAGCTATATCATTGGATTTTAACTTATGATAATTGAGTTTCTTTAATTATTGATTAAATGACCTTCACAGGCAAAGTCTTGCTTTCTCATATTTTTTTCTTCATCTCAGTCTGGGTCCCTCCTGGAGACACTTATAGTGATATTGTATCCCCCTCTGCAAATTTTGCAGATTAGTTAGCTTGTTATATCATGTTGAAAGATGAGAACTGCACTTTTTCATCTTCATTTGTTCTTTTTTAAGGATTATTTAAAGTTTGCACAAACTTTTTGAGCACCCAGTATATATATATATATATATATATTCTTTTAAGGTGAGACTCAGAGCTCTTTAGCTTTTCATTTCAGGGTTGCACAGAATACAATCTCAGGATTGTTACCTGTTGTTTGCGATGACCTGTACGAAGTGCTAAAAGAAGAATATCTTGCCGTTCCTCAAAGTGAGCAGGATTGGAGGGACATCGCTCAGAAATTTGAAGTGCGATGGAATTTCCCATTGTGCATTGGTGCACTAGATGGGAAACATGTAAAAATTTCTCCTCCTCCACGTTCTGGCTCACTGTATTATAATTATAAAGGGGATTTTAGTGTTTTCTTAATAGCATTAGTTGATGCACAGCTTAAGTTCATCTATGTTGATGTAGGGACAAATGGCCGTATCAGTGATGGAGGTGTCTGGGGGAAATGCAGTCTGAAAAAGGCAATTGAGGAAGGTGCTTTGCATATTCCTAAATCAGGAATTTTACTTAACACAACAGAAGCTCTTCCTCATGTCATTGTAGCAGACGATGCTTTCCCACTGACACCTTACTTACTGAAGCCCTACCCAGGCAGAGCACTGACGCAGGAGAAGCGAATTTTCAATTATAGATTGTCAAGAGCAAGGCGGTGCTCTGAAAATGCATTCGGAATCCTGGCTGCGACATTTCGAATATACAGAGCACCCATAAATGCTTCTGCTGACAAAGTCGAAAAATTTGTTCTTGCCACTTGTGCCCTACACAACTTCCTAAAAGTGAGGCAAGAAAATTTTTACATGCCTGCAGAGAGCATTGATGTTGAAGATATCAATAACAAAACAATAAGACGTGGCTCTCATCATGACTTCTCAAATAATATGGTAAAGTTGAAAGTTGTCCCAACTAAGTCATCTCACACAGCCAAAACCATTCAACAGGCTTTTACAAGTTATTTTAATGGCACAGGAGCTGTGCCATGGCAAAATAAAATGTGCACTTTACACTAATAAATAAAGTCTGTAAAAGCTTTGTGATTTTTATTTATTTCTACCATTTTAGCTTTACACCCATCAGTAAATTTAGATTATGTCAAACAATGTACTTTAGATGTTCACTGCATAACAAGCACACATAAATGAAATACTTTTTTCTAAGTTGATAGTGCGTGTTATACGTTGAGATATATACGGTATAAGCTTGTGTAATTGATAAGCCTTTCAATAAGGTTGTTAGTAAAACAAAATGCTCCATGTTTTCTTTAGTAGAAACTGTTTTAATTGACATAATTTATCCTGCCAATATTTCATTGTGACAACAGCTGACAAATACCCGAGCTGAAACATAAATTTTTGGCAAGAAAGAAGTTTGAGTAATGCCTTATATGTACAATATTAATGTAAAAAATGAATTTAAAATCTTAAGTTTATTTTACTACTAATGTTCTTATTAATGTTAATAAATATTTGTTAATGTGTCTATGATAAGACGTAGTACTAAAAATAGGTTTTATTTTTAGTACTTAACTTGCTACTAAGTATCCGTTTCCATTGAATAGGGGGAAATATTTCTTTTAAAGATTAAATAATCATTATGTCATAACCAGTTTAGCAAATATGAATCTTCATTTATGTACAAATATAATTTATATGTAGTTTAGTTCATGAAGTTAAAAAAAAAAAAACTACAAACTGCTGAAAACTGTAAATGATTAAGCAGAGGGGGCCAAAAGAAAGAGTGAATAATCTTTATTAGGAGCATACAGTTTGTATGAGGGGTAGTCTATAATTTCACCTATATTTTCATTAAAAGGTTACCTATAGGGGTAACCATTAGAGATGAGACGGGCTCAGCCCGAGCCCGGGCCCGAACTCCGTAATTAACAATTGCGTTCAGGCTCGGGCTCGTGAAAAATTTCTATTTTATTGAACATTCCTTGAAACAGATTTTTAAAAAGTGATTCATATGGAAAATAAAAGTACTTATAAAAAAAAATGGAGTGACTCCACTCGGCTTTCCAAACACTTACGATTACGATCATTAGCAAATATTTAAATAAATTTGAATCGATGAATCAATCAAACATATATACCAAATTGAAACTCAATTGAATGCACCATTTACATGCTTGCGCACTTTTAAGAATTTCTTATCATTATGCCATAATATAAAAGAAATCTTTGTCGTAGCCTTGTAGAAAAACTATAAGTCCTATACAACCCAAAATCAATACCGGTCTTAAGATGGTGATTTATAACATATATACCCAATTTGAGCTCAATCGAATGTACCGTTTAGGAGCTATCGTGTTTACTCACATACATACATACATCTCGTAAAAATAGCATAAATGAATTCAGAAGATCTCTAAACGTGTAAATACACCAAAATCTCGAATTCGAATTTTTTCATGATTACAATACTTTCCTTACATGGTACATGTTCGGAAAGTAAAAAAGCGGCACGGGTGCCTGGAAGGCACGTGAAGCTCTTTGGGTATTTCAGAACGGCGGCTTATATTGCTTAGTTAGTCATGAGATCCGACATTATTTCATAAACATAGATATAAAGAATTAGAAAGTGCATTAAAAATTTGCAACTATATTTGTCTTTAATTTGCAAAATTTATTGTATTCTATCAAAGAATTACTTCTTTGAATTTTATTTATCTTTAGCTGAAATTTCGGGCTCGGGCTTCAAAAAATGAGCCCGAACTCATCTCTAGTAACCATCAGGTAACCTATTATTTCGTTAGAATAGGCATCTCAAGGTCATTGATCTTTCTCTTGTAACTGTAACGAAAGGCGCTAGGAATAGATTCACTTTTTCTCCACTTTGTTTTGTCTTTGAATGAAGATTTCCAGTTAAATAAGAACTTTGAACATTTGACCCTCAACTATTGTACGAAAAAATATGCCTCGGTACAGTCCTGGTTGTTTAACAGAGGTGGGAGAAACAAAAATGTGTGACCTTAAGACACCTCTGCTGATGAAATGTGCTATAATCTCTACTGTACAAGCCTTGCAATCACAAATTAAGTTTTTTCCAGAGGGCTAAAACATTTCTATGGAGGACTTAGCCTCGCCTTAGCTTTTAAGGGAATACGTACAGGTACTGGTGTTCCATTTGAATAAACTCTAAAATCAGTTTTTTATTTGAATACTACTGGTGATTTCGGATACTATATGCTGAGCATTCTAATGAAGTTTTATAAATTAGGTTAGTTTGATTGAATAATAAATTTCAGCGAGGAATGTTTATACAGACCAATGGCGGATGCAGATGCATGAGGTCTGACCCGAACTAATTTAATTAAACTTATTGCTTCAGAAGAACCATATTTTAATACTGCTTTTATATATGTTACAGTTAAAACCTGAATTAACTAGGGAAAATGCGTTCTAACTGAGAGCGTTAGGGCATTCTGACTGACAGCACTCGGCAAAACCCTTTTTCCCCAGTGAATTCCAGAATGTTAATGCTTCATGCACTAAAAATTGGATCTTGCTCCCCCCCCTTAATAATATAACGCTGGTTGTGTGCGAGACCAAAAAAAAAACATCAGTGGATACGGCCATCACTTTAGGGGGAGCCCTGGAAAATATGCTAACGCTGGCCCTTTGCGAGATCCAAAAAAACATCAGTGGGTCCGGCCATCGTTTTAGGGGCCCCCTGGAAAATATGTTAACACTGGCCCTTTGCAAGACCAAAAATAAACATCAGTGCATCCGGCCTCTGCTGTAGGGTTCCCTCGAAAATGTTTTACCGCTACCCGAATAAAACAGGTTTTCCCCGAGCGCTGTCAGTCAGAACGCGTTTTCCCTAGTTAATTCGGGTTTTTACTGTAACATATGAAGGGTCCACGGGAAGAACGATGAGAGTCCACTTTTCGTCAATGTTGAGGTTTCTACTGCATTCTGTTGTTCATTAGTGGCACTATTAATATCAGAACCCACAAGAGGAAAGAACGATGAGAATACACTGAAAAAATAGCCCACAGTTTACTGGGGAAAAACATGGAATGTCCCGTGCGCCTTTCGATCTTTTAGAAAATCAGCTGTATTGGACTCTCATAGTTCTTCCGATGGACCCTTCATATATATATATATAGATATATAAATATATAATGTAACAATATCGCCGACCTGGCCAGTCAGGGCCTGGGAACAATGGATGTTCATTGGAACATAGGGATGCGGTTAATCGAGGGGAGTGCGTTTTTGCAGTACTATTTTAAGGGATTTTACCCCATCAAAATATATATATTTAAACTTTCATCAAAATATATATATTTAAACTTTCATCAAAATTTAATTATATTTCTAAAATGCAGACATAAAAAGCTTCTCCTTTTTTTTACTTAATTGAGGAAACATCGGTTGGATTTATGTACCCACCCAGAGCATTGGATCAAACCACTTTTCAACGGGGTAGGCTCGCATTCTGATTCGTTACGCTGTGCTATGTGCACAGTGGCGGATCCAGAAATTTTTTTTGGGAGGGGCTAAATTTTTTAAAAAGCTTATTTAACCCAATTAAAATGTGCTATAAATCAAAATTTTAGTCTGAATCAATGTATTAGGCTTTTGGGAGGGGCTAAGTAATAAAATAGGATCATTTTAGCTATTTAAAGTGTATAATAAAACAGAATGTTACCCTTGAGCAATCTCTTTTGGGGGGGGGCTGAAGCCCCCTAGCCCCTCCCCTGGATCCGCTACTGTATGTGCACCACTAAAAACTAAGTGCATGGTGGTGGCGCCATCTTTTGAGACAATTATTACTACATACTTATGATTTTTGGTTGAAGATCGGCTAAAAAAAATTTTTAAATATGCTAAACGCCACACTTACTATTTTTTAACTTTTATACTCGTAAATGCCACGGCGTTTCTTCCATAAAATACGGTAATTATTTCTTGAAATTTGATAAAGATAATCAGGGAACTTTTTTTCTCAATTTCTGTAGCCACCCTGTTATTTGATAAAGCGTGTAAAAAAATGAATACAGTCTATATCCTAATCTGTATTAAACGTCAATCTTTCATCTATCTCACAAGGTTCTTCACGACTAGGTCTATCTATCAGCTCACAAAATTTCATACCATTCCTATAAATCATTATTAGGTGATGCTCGAAGAAATATATATGCATTTTGAAAGAATTGCATGACAGTCTAATAAAAATGTTAAAAATTGGACAGCTATAGTTTATGATGAGCAACCAACTACCATGTCACCAAATTTCATATCATTCGCTTTAACCCTTATTAGGTGATGTTTGATTAAATATGTACATACTTTGAAAGAATTTTCACAAAATCTCAAAACTTAGCGTGTATAAGCAGAGAATTTTTGGGACTTTTTTAAAAGCTAGACTATAGAGGTTGGCTTATATAGGTATCTGCTAGTCACGAAAAAGCGGAAATAATATTCCGTTCGCCGGCAGCTAAACTGTATACATCAATATCGGGGATAAATCACTTAGTCAGGAAATTGACTTTCAGAAATTTGGTAGACACCCTGTATATGAAATTTTCAAAAAATTCAATGTGTATAGTTTAAGTTTAGCGACCGCTTATCATTGCGCAAAATTTCATTTAGTCATTATGAAATATTTTCACAAAATCTCATCAATTTTGTTTTAATTAGATGCTTATAGTTTAAGGAGAGTGACAACCTATAATTATCTTAAATATAATTTTCTCACCTTTGCAGTTATTACATGATCTTCGAACACAAATGTACACTTCATAGTGTCGCCAAATCCAATGTTCAACGTGTTTGCTGAAATGATGTGTGATCGAGGTTTCCTTGGTTGTTATTTCCCAGCTTGTTTCCCCAAATGTTCCCCCGATGGAGACTAACATTGCACTCTGTTTCTCAGCAGGAAGTATGTCAAGACCTATACTAGAAAGAAAGAATGGCTGCCTTCTCCAATTTGTCTCTTCAATGATAAAAGCAAACAGGTTTAAAAGGGAGTTAAACTCCCTTGCACAAGTCAGAAATCTTGACCCCTTTAGGATCATCATGAATCCAGTTAATTCCCCTGGAAACTACCCCTACAGTGTCCTTAAAAAGACATGAAAAATTTGCCCAAAGAAGGAATACCCCTATTTTCCTAGATTATATTTTTATTTAACTGAAATGCTAAATAGTATATATCTGTTTCTTTCACCACCACTTCATTTAAGTTCAGTATGTTTAAAAATTCTACTATTAACTTTTAATTTCACAAAATTAAAATAACTGCCTTTCTCCTTTGTTTTCATCTTAGAAATTCGTTGAAGAATTATGCAAATAGCCCTGTTGGGGTTTAGGCACCTCAAAAGCCCCCCCCCTACTAACAATGCTATATATATAGCGAGGTTTTACTGTTTGTATACATGCAGGTATGCTACCAAGTAATATGCTACAAATTTTGTGTGTCATCATAAAAGGTGACGTCAAGTACTAACATTGCAAAATGTATAAAAGACATAATTGGGGACATTTTCATTCATAAAATAATAAAACTACAGTCCCTCTAGGACGATAATTTTATTGGATCCCTGTGAATACTTCTTGATTTCAGCAGCTGTGAGCTGTCTGTTTAGTGTGGTGACGTCCTGTTAATGGGTGCTCTTCCAGTTCAATAAGAACAGTGTTAGGCCTAGATTCCGATCAAACACTTATCTGTCGCATCTCCCTTTTGCGTTGCAGAGTTGCGACAATTGTCTAATTTTTCAAAACAGATCTAACACACGACGTCGCATCTTTGCATGTCACGTGATCAGTATTTGCCGCAGCCACAGGTCGCACAAGCGACGGATATCGCGAATGGGTCCCCTAATCACGTTAGCCCGACAGAGGAATCAATTAAATGAGACAACTGGGCGATAAGTACTCTAATGCAGTAACTCAATTTGCTTATTTTGTGTATTTGCCACTAATTTGGGTGCAAGAATCAAATTCAAAACAAACAATATTGCTGCTCTAATAAAATTCCTAGCAATTTCATTGGTTAACGCTACTTAGTATCGATGGAATTCAATATTTTCAGTCAAACTTAGATTGCTTTCTTTCGATAACACGGTGACGTCAGCAGTGGGATAGTTGTTTGGCCAGAAAAGCACCTTGTGAATGTTTCCCCTTCACCGTCTCTCACCACCTCCCTGACATGCGACAAGAATTTGCATCATTTGACAAGAATCCAGCCCTGAATGTGCCAAAACACTAAACATCCTAATTAAGTTAACAACCGTTAACAAAAATTACACCACATACATGAGTTTGGTTTTTTTAAAATAATATTTATTTTTATTACTCGTTCTTTATTTCATACAGAATCCTGTGGATTTCAATTTTTGCCTTTTCTTTTTTCTTTTTATCCGTGATCGCTCTCAATTCGGCTGCCACAAATTGGCCAAAAGCACCCTCAGTGTAATCAGCAGTGGTGTCCTCTTGTAGCTTCCTAAGATACCCTGCGACTTCACTGAGGGCATCACTGCTTGATGAGATTTTTGCCTTTTTGTTTGGCCGATCACTTTTAGGTGTTCTAGGGCTGTTATTTGACCCAGGCAGGTTTTCAGACAGAAGTGATAGCTGCGAAGGAGGCTGGACCTGTGATGAAGACAGATCATTCCTGAATAAAGCATCGTCCTGAAAGTGAAAATAAATTTAAAAAATATATACACATTAGAAATGCTAAGCATGATTACAGTTCTATTGGTAAATCTATGTATCATTGAAGGATTGAAGAATAATAAAAATTTTAAATGCATTGAGAATGTTGCGGTACTTGTATTTCCCCTCCCACGTGAAAAAATTTGCTATGAATCTAGCTATGCCCCACTGAACCTAGCTATTAAACCAGGGTTGGCTTTTTGACATGACAAGTCTCAAAAACTGGTTTTAACTGTCAAAAATTAATTCATAAAAGAAAAAGAACAGTATGTAAATGAATTCTGCAGCATATTTACATTTCGTAATAAATGCATAATTAAATTAAGAAATAACAATCACAGTGCATAATTGAGCTCATTAAGAATAATTAGTTTAATATCATTAATAATAGACATTTTGTGTATAATAATCTTATAAATAAAAATGAAATTCTGTTTGTTTGTTTGTTTGTGGATTTGATTCGTATACAATGTTTTAAATTCTTAAAGTAAAAATAAAAGAATAATAATGATTTTTTTTTTTGGTTAGTTTATATTCGTAAGGTTATTTTAAAAAAAATTATAATATCGTGTGCATGGGAAATCAGAGCAGGAATGAAATGTTTTATACGCAAAACAATAAGAATTGAAGATTTCCGAGGCTAATGTGTAAAATTTTTTAGTTTGGCGAAAAAATAAAATGGCTGAAATATCGATTTTGAGTAAGTGAGTTCTAGCGGTTTGCACAGTTTTCGGCTTGGCGCAATTTATTGAGAGCTTAAGGAAATAGATTTTTGAAAACAAGTTCAAAGGTTTTATTAGAATACAGCGTTAAATTTTAATGATCCGTGAAGAAATAATGCAGTTAAATAAGGGATTTCAAGCGATCTAACTTCAGAATTCTCGCCAATTGAGTAAATTGATTTAAGTTGGGGGAATTCCGCCAAATTTCAGAAAATTGAAATCTTCTCATTTAGTACATCGGAGTAACGATGAATAAAACACGTTATAGTTGATAATTTTAAAAAATTCGGCTGTATTAAGGGATTCCACTTTTCAAATAAATGCGTGCTTTACTCTTTGGCGGTCGAACCATTTCCCATATTGATTGCTGCTAAGTCAATGCTTTGAATGATTCCCTGAAAAAACTCTTGCAAAATGGCGTATGTTGGCACTTAGGCGAGGCTTAGATTTGAAACTGGATTTTATTTGAGACTGGTATATACAATAACACTGGTTATAGATAAAAATGAATGTTGGTATGTGTTTATGAGGTTGAAAAACTCCAGCATCGTTGAGCACCGTTGCACCATGAAATTTGGTTCACATAAGTCTTTTATCATGGAGAAAGTTTTTATGCTATCCGTTTTCCTCTAACTTGCCACTTGGTGCCGCAGCACAACGTCGAATTCTATTCCGTTTAGCCGTTTGCTATGCGAATATCGTCCAACCGATTTCGATGAAATTTGGTACACGCAAATATTAGAACACGGAGAATATTTTTCACTATCCATTTTGCTGTAACTTGCCGCTAAATGACGCTGCAACGCATCAACTTCTATACCGTTCGACCG
The DNA here is from genome assembly GCA_038373885.1 of Cheiracanthium punctorium. Taxonomy (NCBI): domain Eukaryota; kingdom Metazoa; phylum Arthropoda; class Arachnida; order Araneae; family Cheiracanthiidae; genus Cheiracanthium; species Cheiracanthium punctorium. The sequence goes on along the minus strand of JAWZYV010015647.1, from coordinate 16,960 downwards.
ACCGGCATAAAATTTTTTATACTTACACATTTGAGCACGAAGAATATATTCTAACTGCGTTCTTTTTGATGTTACTCACCACTAGATGACACTGCAATGCATTATTGTTTTAACTCGCCACTAGATGACGCTGCAGCAGGCCAAATTCTTGACCATTCAAACGGTTGCTATGAAAATCAGTACACATAGCTATTTGAACAATGAGAATATTTTGGCGTTATCCATTTTGCTATAACTCGCCACTTGACGGCGCTGTAGCAAATCATTACTTTAATTCACCACTAGATGGCCCTGCAGTGTATCACTTCTTGACTGTGCAAATGATCGCTATGAAAATAGGTATACATAGATATTTGAACACGGGGAAGAGTTTGGCGCTATCCATTTTCCTATAACTTGCCACTAGATGTCGCGTCAGCACATGAACTTCAGGACTGTCCAGCCGATAGTCACGAAAATTCGTATACATCGATATCTGAATGCGAAGAATATTTTCGCCGTATCCGTTTTGCTAAAACTCGCCACTAGATTGCGCTATGCCGCATGGCCTTCTGCACTGTACAAACGATTGCCTTGCCATTCGGTATGCATGATTATTGGATACAATATAACGCGATATCCATTTTGCTATATGTGTTTATTACAATGAATAGTAATCACCACAAATCGTAATATCAAAAAGTCCATTCATTCCCGTGCGAAGAATGGGTACTTCAGCTAGTTACATATAAATATATAATTAATAGCAGTTTTTCAAACAAAATTATTAAACATTTCCTAGAAACAAAATTTCAGTTTATTTTTGGTTTAATCTAAATACTAAAATTGTAAAAGTTCTATGCAACAGCCAATAACAGTAACTCCAGTCACTTAAATAAAAGAAGCGAAGATCGTAGCCTTTAATTTTAAGTATATTAAGACCAACCCCCCCATCCAAAATAGAATTATAAAAAAATTTTGGAACTTCATTTCAAGGAGTAAGCACATTCTACACAGTGCTTAGTTCTTGTGTGATCCTTAGAACATAAAAATTTAAACTTCACACTATTTTTAATTGTGCCAAACCTAAAATCTGCCGTATTTGCCACCTACTGTATTTTTTCATAAATTGGCAACTTATGTACTACTTCATACATTTTGTATGGTACAAAATTTCTCATGGGGGAGAGGATTCTGACCCCTCCCCCCCTTTTTGGCTACGCCACTGGTGCTTAATGTTTTTTGATAAAAACTACAGAACAGCTAGGATATCTTGAATCTTGATACCAATAACGGCTTTTCATTATTTGTCAATTTATACAAGTGCTCATAATCGATAATCATGGATCATGTAGTGTTGGCATCAGTCCAGCCCTACATTACATGGTGCTCCCCAGCAAAGGGAAAAAGGCACACATCCCCCCCCCCGTTTATGCTCAATATTAATTTTTTTGAGTTCAAAATGGCATCCCGATGCAATGCTTACCAAGTGGGGCCACCTCTGGTTTTCGTAAAAACAGTCATCTACACATTCAAGCACATAATCCTTTCCAGATTGGCCCATTTAGCACAGCAAAAGAGAGCATCTCACCGTGCTGGCAAAATACTAAAACTGCTGTAATGGTGTATTTAGCACCACCAAATATTTACATGGGCAAATATCCAAGGTGAACTTAAACGACATTACCTAAATCTCTATTTGAATAACTGTTCAGTTTGAAAATAGAGCGAACAAGTGATTTTGAAACACTTTCTCATTTAATGAGCCTCTGATGCAGGGGTTTTGCTGAACTTTTTTAAATTTTTGCCAAATTTAATTTTGCTGGACATTAATAAGAAGTGTAATTGCCAATATTTTTGCCAAAATGTATTTTCTTTTGCCAAACTAATTTTATTTTTTCCATTTGTGATGTTGGCAATCGACTGCATGACCCTTGCTCTGATGAAATCCTGACCATTTTTTTGCACCTTTTAAGCACTATCAATTTAATGACCATTTGATGAAATGTCCTACTTGGCAAGCTCCCATGAAAGTCATTCAATCACAAGTCGACTGTACTGTGTGCTAACATTTTAAACGAGTTTTTGTTGATTCGCTTCAATTATGAGAGGGATTAAGTTAAACAAGGCTGCTTAAGTGGGTTAAAATTTTTAGTAACTTCACAAATTTTTAAGTATATTCAAGTTAGGGATAATCCTCGGATGGGGCAAAGAAATTAATTCAAAAATTATTCAAAATTTCCCTTAGATTATGCAAAGGCACATCTAAATTATGCAAATATTTATAGGAATTTAGGTAAAGTGTAAACCACTGCAACACCTGCAAGGCCCGATGACTATAGAGCTGCAGTCAGAACCTTATTATCGCCTGGGCAAATCGGGACTTTGGCCTGTGCCCCCAATTTCAAATATTGTTCTGAAATATATTTTTTATATCAAAATTTTATGAAAAATAAAACAAATTTCATAGATGGGGGCCCCAAATTCATCAATGCCCAGGCCCCTGTAGGTCATAATCAGGCTCTCGCTGCAGTTTCGGATAAGATATTGTCTGTCGGTTTCCCATCAACAAAACTTCTCGTCTAGATAACTTCTATCCATGAATAAAAATTCATCTATTGCAGAAAAACAAAAGTGCACTTGCCGATGACCGAATTTGATGAGTCGAACGACCGAGCACAAAACAAGCAGTCCTTGCTACTAGGGGTTGCAGCCCTCTCAGAATTCAGCTTTAAAACATATTCTGTTCGGAAAAATACTGAGAAGAGTGTCCACTGAATTCGAACATATGTTCAGACATAATTACTTTTACCTACAAACTCCCCCCCTCCTCCAAAAAAACATTTAAAAAGGAAACTGCTTAATATATTATTAGGAGAGAAAATAGCTTAAGAATAACACTTGTGAAAATTATTTAGCAATTATGAATGTCACAAAAATAAAACTGAACTTATTATTGAACATTTAAAAGGTAATAAAAATAAATAAGCATTACTTCATCAAGTTCCAACTGTGAATTTTCTAATTCACAGCTGGGTTCTGTGATGACTGTCACAGAAACAAGGTCGTTGCAGTCTTCTGTTTCAGGAAGGTTACTACGACTTCCCCGTGCCTGAAAACAATCATCCAGGAACCCGAGCCTCTGAAAATGCTCCCACTTCGGCTGAAAACCAAGCCCAGGTGCTCCACTTTTTAGAGCTAAAAGTTTTTTTCTCTGAGATCTGTAATATGTCTTTAAATTATGAAACTTTTTCTGCAGTAAGTCTAAAAACAAGAAAACAATAAGAAATAAAATTAGGAATCATTTGATATTGTGACTATGCCTATAAAATGTAATTACAAGCATCTTAATTGTTATTAAACATAACAATTAAGGTGCATATAAAAATATAGTTATTATTATAGAAAGTCACCTACAAACAGTCACCCACAGTACTGGTTTTCTAACAGTAAAAATGGGTAGGGAAAGACAGAGTAAACTAGAACGGTGAAATAAAACATTGAAATCGGTAAATAGCATTACAACTAGCAGAAAAAAAATTTGCGCTACCTGCTTGAACGTGGTGCAGATACATTTTACTGCATTCATAGAAAAGATAAAACTATCGTTAACATGGTTTTGGCTTTCAACATGACAAGTATAAAACCATACGCATGTTTACATTAGCCACTCGCAATATTAATTGAAATTACATATCACCACTTGAATTATTTGTCATCATTTGGGTCTCAAAAGAATGCAACTATTAAATACTTCTTTTTTAATTATCAGTATCGAGTGTATTACAAATTATGTTATCAGCCCTAATATTTATTAAAACTGCCGAGGCATTTGAAGGCCAGTAAACAGTTCTATTTCTTCTATCCCCATTATCCATGTACAAGCACTTTTACAGGTGCAATATATATTTAAATAGGTTTTAAAATCATTATAATAAATGGTAAAATGCAATTTTGAAACATTGAGATTTTTTTACAAGTAAAAACACCGGTTTAATCTTTGGACTACAGCTAAACAATTTTGAACATTTTCAAATAACTAATTTAAATACTTGCAAATTATCATCAAACTATGAGTACAGTCATTTTGTAGCAAATGAAAGCCGATACAAGTACACGTACAGGAAGTAAACAAACTTGGCGATTATTTGGCGAGTATTTAGTACGATACATTTCAACGGGCAAGGGGAAGGATTTTAAACAAATATAGATAACCTGAAAACAGTTTGAAGTTCATCTTCATACAGCTAATATCATAATAAAAACAAAAAGAGTTCTAAAATAACTTTTTATTTACACTTACCAGGGTCAAAGAGAGCAGAATAGTTTGGCCATCTACTTTTGAGTTCGGCGGCTATTTGTTCATAGAAGGCCGCTTTCAGCGTCTTTTTAGTATACAGGGCATCTCGTATGTCCCATAAGCTGGGCCTTTTCTGGATTTCAGTAATTAAATCGGATTCAATTTCAATATTCCAGTCCAGGGACAGAAACACTGGCGCCGCCATCTTGAAATGAGTGATCTCTGATTTACACTGACGTCACCGCAGCCTGGACATTTGCTTGTCTGTGATTGGTCCGTCTAAAATAAACTTCAACTAGTTGAATGAAATGCACAATTTTTCCCGAACATGTCGGGAACAGTTGCGGATGTTGAACAAACGTATCACACAAGCCTTTTCACCCAACTGTTGGGCAAAACAGTTGAACGAAAGTGTTGTTTGAATTGAATATTGAATGAAGGGGCAACGTGTGATATGGGCATGAGAATAGAAAAGGTTTCTCCGTTTGCTCCGGAACAGTAATAATCAATCAAACTGTCAGCTTCCGTAGAGCCCCCTCGTCAGAGACCAGCTTGGTTTTTCGAACTGCAGGGAGAATCTGAGGAGTGACCGGGGGTAGGAAAGAATCGAGTCGACCAGTTGTATAGAACAGCCATATGATTATCGAAGTATACAGATAGGAACATCTCCAATCAAAGAGTATTTTATTGTGGCCGCAGCATTCAGTGACTCTGAAAGCCACTAGAATTGAGCAGGGATAAGCTTTATCCAAGCGGCCAGGTCACAGAAAGTTCGGTACTTGCGACTTATGGAAGGTTGGGAATATGAAAGGGAAGACGGAAAAAATACGGTGTCCTCTTTGTACATACTAGTATTACTGCTGTAAATGAGGTTGTCGAACGTATTCGACGAAGTAGGGAGGGGGATCTAAGTCATAATTTATTGCAACGTTCATCGTATTTCATAGCACTCCTACGTAGTACTCAGCACTCAGGGTTCAGTAATTATCACTTTAGTAACTTTATATTACATTAAAAATACAACTTTGCATCAAATAGAATCTAACCATAATCAAGCCTTTTTCCCGCATAAAAATTCAACCTTCCCTCGGTAGTATGAAATTTTAAATTTTTAGTTTAAATTTACTTTTCTCTTAATATCCCCATGATAATATATTTTTATTTCACATAAGAGGAGAATTTAATATTTTCAATGTTTTCTATGTTTTTTTTTTAAATTTAACTCCCTTGCTGCAGTGTTAAATTATAAATTTTATAATCATTTTTACCTTAATCTGTATATTACAGAACGTCTTTTCCGCATAGGTAGGTTCTCCTTAGTAATATTTTTTTTCTTTTCCAGATAAGAGCGATCCACCCTATTGTATAGTATTTGTCTGTATTGTATAGTTGGGGCAGCTCATTTATATATATAACAAAAACTACAAACATATTTCTTTACATTTTTTGTATAACATACAGAAAAAATCAATAGAATGTTCATCCCAGAAATACCCGTATAAGAATAACTATCTATAAAAATCGACAATATGTTAAATATAAATCATATATAACCAATATCTTTATCACACTAAAGTTTAGTTGCAAGTGCAATAACATTAATTGCGCATACTTATTGCGGTGGAAGATAAAAATCTGAAGATGGGCTGTGAATCCAAAATTAAGAAGTCACAATAAAGCATTGCATGTCCAACATTCCTTCAAAAAGATTTTAGAAAGTACACTAAGCAATAAAATCTGTATGTGACCTCGAAAGGAAGCGTAAACGACGAAAATATAGCTTGAAGAAAATATATCAGTTTTAGCAGTTACTGATTTTATCGTCAAAAGCTTCTATAGCATGCCATAAAATAAATCGCCTACAAAATAGGCATTCATTTTATCATCCAGATTACATTTGATTTTTAAATGTACCTTTTAACAGGTAAAGTATCATGGTATGGCATCAGGTAACATCATCAAACTCCATGTTTTTTAAAAACCAGTCTAACATGTAAAGTATATTAAGTCTATCTTAAACCATAGAGAAAGAAATATTTGTAATTGATTCTAGCAGAATGAAACACTAAACATTACGCTTTTTTGTTGTTTTTCTCTTTATGTTGTTGAGATATATGATATACATAATAAATATAGCAGCATATTCTGTAAAATATAAATATATATAAAACATCATGCGTGACATTCCTGCAATTCGAAATATATATGTATAATAAATGTATGCCTGTGAGTGTATTTTTTTCATAGTATGCCGCAGATTTTACAAAGTTCATTAGAGCTTACTAGGTATTACAGATTTGTTTTAAACTTCAAAAACTTAAAAAAGTATAAATGTGCAAAATATACTAGGTATTCGTATCAGTATATCTAGGTATTCGTTTACCAGGTATTCGTATGATATATAGTACGAAATTTAAATCCCGTTACTCATATGAAAAGTAAACTAACAGTATATTTACGCCCGATATGTTGTTCACTAAAATTTTGTTTTTCTGATACTTCTTAAACTATAATGTAGGAACCGGTTGGTCAATGAGCTAGCGGCTATATCAGAAGGTTTTAGATAAAATGGTACGATTTTTTTAAAAATCTATATTTATGCTTATGAATATTTTAAATAAAATAAAATAAATCAATAAATAATCTATAATAACTCGACAGTTCGAAGCCTTTAACAATTACATTTTATGGAGAAATGAAAATCACCCCGTTTGGAAAAGGAAACCCAAATTTTGACTGCTCATGAATACGAAACTACAGTACATACAACCAGTGGTGGATCCACGGGGGGGGCTCTGGGGGCTCGAGCCCCCCCCAGAGCTAGAAATACTCTGTGGATTAGGGAAGTTTAAAAAAAATTGCAAATTTTCACATGAACTGAAGCTTTAAAAAGTAGCAGTGTATATACAGTTGACTCTCTGTTTAACGACGATCTCTTTCCAAAGACGATATTTCAAAGTCCCAACAACTCCAACGTAAAAAATTTCTATTCAAAGACGATGTCGTTTCTGTTTAACAACAATTTTTTTTTTTTTCTTACGCTACACGAACAGGAGAAAAAAATTTTAAGAGTGGGAAAAAAAAGTGTCAGAGAATGTCAAAAGTGCAATTCGCAAGACAATATCAACTACCTGGGTGTATTATCAAAGGTATTTTAGAAGCAAAGAGAAAGTTCTTGAAGCAGCACAAAAATTTAGTTCGGGATCCAAATCCAAACGGCCCAAAAGTCAATGTGGCCGGTTGGAAGAGTTTACCAAGGCAATGCTGCATACAAATGGTTGCATGAAGCAAGAGCATCCAACATTCTAATTTCTGGCCCCACCATGGTCGAGTGGATAAGACACTCGACATGATAGACGACTGAAGTGTGAAGGTCCCGCGTTTGGGCCTACCGCGCGGCTTTTGATCTAACTATCTTGAGTTTTTCCAGATGGTTTTCTCCAGATTTAACGTGAATACGCGTTAGAACCTCTAAAAAAATCCTCCGACCAAGGAAACCGCCCCAGAATGCAGATGCCTGTAGTACAGGCTCACCACATAACATCACATAACACATAACTCCAATTTCTAGAGGTCCGACGAGTGGCTGAGCGCATAGCGCTTGCAACTGGGAAAAGTGTCTGGTTCAAACCCAGGTCGCGTCCGTCAATCAAGCCGTTCGAAGTCTTACGCAGTTTTCTCCGAAACTTCTCATAAATACGGATTAAGACTCGTTAGACTACCACCTACGTAGGGCACCCCGTACTCGGCCTAGATCCCTCGTGTAGATAATTGTTCGTATTACTAAAATAAAATAAAATAAAGCAATTACTGCAGTGCTGTTATTCTGGCAGAAAAATTTGGAATGCAAAATTTTCAGGCTTCGGCTGGTTAGCTAGAAAAATTCATAAAATGGAAGCTGAAGCATTTCACATTTGAGAAAATCTGGAAGAAAGAATAACGGGAAGGCGAAAAATGAAACAACTGACTCATTTTGATTTTCTTGAAACCGAATTTTATTGTATTGCTTGTTTTTACTACCTTTTTTTATGGTAACTTAAAATATTTTTTTTTGGATAATAAAGTAATATAATGATAATAAAAACAACATCTTTAAACACGCCAATATATCAAGAAAAATGTTCACAGTCCTAAGAATGTAAAGTGTAAAGTGTTGGTGTTGGTGCTATAGGATTACGGTCAATTATCTGCACATGGAATCAAAGCCGATGGGCAGGGTACACTCCGTGGGGGTCTTTCTAAGGGGTCCTAAAACTTTAAGTTTCGGAAGAAAGCACGTAAAACTCCGAACAGTTAGGTCGGCGAACGCAAACTGGTTTTGAACCACACCTTCGGAAGTGTAAAGGGAAATGTTATTCTTTTACAAATTCTGTTTATGGAAGATCTCTATTTAAGGACGAATTTTCACATTTTCACGGCTCCTTGAAAGTCGTTAAACAGAGAGCCAACTATATGTATATACATATACCAAGAATATTTACACCAATACTTATTGAATCCTTGTGGACTAAACATAATTTCTCTATTTACAAAAATGATAGATCTTTTATTTTAAAACAGAGGGAGGGGCAAATTTTATTGACTCGCTATCGCCACAGTGGCTCGAGCACAGTTCCTAGTTTTACTTGTACTGTGGAACCTGTCTAATAGGACTACCCTAGGGAAAACAAAACTAGTCACCTTATAAAGACGGTCACCTTATAAAGGTTGTAAAGTGTGATGGTTGTAAAGCGAAATTGCATTAAAGTTGTCACTATAGACAGACGATCTCTTTGCCAAGGTGGTCACTTTAGCAGGTTCCACCGTATTTTAATGGACGACGGCACACTGATACGGGTAAAAAGATATTCCGTTGCTCTCTTCATTTTATAGGGGATGGAGTTTGCGGTTTAGTGCAGAAATCTTTTACCGGTAAACCTCGAATTGCCATTAAAGAGTCGTAAAATTCGCGACGAGAATGCCCTCTTACCCACTACAGTTACGTTAGACTCAGCGCAATCAGCGTCGGCCTTAAGTGATGCTGAAGCATAGATGAACAATCCAACCCTCCACAGTTTGTACAACTTTCATTCTTTCAATTGCTCTACCACCCAGACGTATGGGTACAAATCCTCATTATAAAAGTAAAACATATTCTAAGATATCAGACAAAGCGAGTACTTGGCAATGTATAGCTGGTCTGGTTTTAAAAAAGAAAGCTCAAATTGTAAATAGCAGGAAATCGTGATAATAGTTGTAAAGCAATTGAGATTGGTTTACTACAGTCCTCGCGGAAAAGGATAGGAATTACTTAATCTGGAAAACTTAATGCCATCCTAAAATGCAAAAATGTATGCTGTGAACACTGTATATTGCACGGTGGCTGTGAAATGGGTTCAATAATGCATTCAGCAATTATACTCTGTACACTCTAAAATGTTAATGGGTAGGGCCCCGCGAACAACAACATGACTAAAGGTCGTTGCTGATTAGTCACGTCTTGTCACTAGAGGGGTTAAGGCGAAATTTACGTTAATGACCAGTCGGGATCTACCAACAAAATATTAATGTGTTAAACTGAAAACCCTGCCCCTCCCCGCCCACAATGGAGAGAGCAACGGAACATTTTTTTCCCGTATCAGTCCCGTCGTCCATAGCAACGCATAAAACACTTGGCTTATGAGCATTGGCTTTAACTTAATCGGTATAGGGCCTAGGGCGCACGATAGCTCTGCCTCCCCCCCCTTCCGAGTTCTTGCAGCAGACAACATACTTATTTAGTTGTGATATACCATGTCTAATTATAGATTGGGAGAAAAAATAACTGGAAATCAATGTATCATCCTAATGAAAAACGGAGCCCCCCCCCCAGATGGTTTATCTGGATCCGCCCCTGCATACAACCCACGCATACCTACGTATCTCGGTGTCACCCAACGTCTTCGAAGGCACGTATTACCACAGCCTTCTAGACACACTGCCTGTCGTCGTTGGAAGAATATAAACGGATAGGTGAAAAGACAAGCGACGCCGATTATGTCACCTACACTAATAATTTTATGCATGATTTAAATTAATTTTTTTTATAACAAGAATTCTTAAAAATAGTGGTGTTAGAATTTAAAACTGATAAAAACATTGCATAATAATACACGTTGATAAATACCATTAATGGATGTTTCGTATGTTTTCTCCTCTAGATCGTTTTAAAAATAATCAAAAACAACTAATGACTGTATTTTTAAAAAAAGTTTGTTTTCAATTCAAGCGCTCTCCACCTTTTTGTCTAATAAAATATATATATATATATATATATATATATATATATATATATATATATAATAATTTTTCCACTTAAAAATGTTAAAAGATTTAGCCGCAGAACTATTTTTTTTAAATCTTTAGGAATTTCACGACGAAAACAAAGCTACTAAATTCAGCTAAAACTCATTATAATTAATGTCTCATTATGAATACACCCGATTATTTTATACGCTAAACATAAAAATATGGACCTTAACATTTCTAATATATTTTATTTAAAAAGAAATCCTCATTTTAAGTTTTTTCATGCACCTTTATCATGAATTCGGAATTTAGTAGATTTGGTTTTTCATTTGAAATGTGTTATTATATGTGTATGATATTTTTCATAGTTTTTATCAATTTTACATTCCAACACCAGTGTTTGTTAAGAGTTCTTGATGTAAAACATACTAATTTAAGCCACTCATATCCTGCGATAATTAGGTAAAGTAAGTGGCGCCAAATATCGTTTCACGTCTTCCATTTCTTTCTTCCAAAAGTGACAGGCAGTGTTTTTAGAAGGCAATGGTATTACTTTGGAAAGGATGACCCAAATGTAAAGATCCGTATATCCTCATTAAAACAGTTAGTTGGAGCATTCTCCGGTAACTTTTCCTATGTAATAGGTTTCAAAAATTCAGGTTTGGGAGGATTGAGAACTTACCGCATTATCCCGAGTGTAGCTCGGGCATTAGGGATTTTTTTTTCCCCATAATCTTTCTTGAATTATTTCGTTTTGCTTTCAAACACTTTTATTTATTTTTCTGCCCAATAGATGGTGGAACTATACTCGACTTAGGAAATCTCATATGAGAATCGTGTTATTATGCTTCGAAAATGTATATATATCAAAATATGCATTAAGTAAAATTGACATTTCTTGACCCTCCAACTCGAATCAAAGTTGAACCGGCAAGGGTTTGAGCTAGTCTTCTGTAACAGCCTCGGATTATGTTCGTTAATTACATAGAAAAATTAATTTATAAGAACTTTAAAGAGTTTTATTATTTAAGAGTTCACGGTGTACGTACACATCTAAAACATTATTTACCATTTAAATCTATTTAAAAAAATGAGGGTCATGAAGAGCCCATATTAGAGACCGGAGTTAGTAGGCGAATTTTTCCTTTCAATTTTTTTTTTCAAAGAGCGGACACTTGCTCACTAAGGAATCACAACTATTAAAGCCCAAATTACGGGCCACTTTATTGTGGCAGCACCCAATGGGCGGAAAGTGTTACCCCCTTGAATGGGACGGGCAAGTTAATACCCCACTCCCAAGCTGGGAATTGAACCCATATTCAAATTAAGATAGAACTGTTCATTAGCCTCTACACCAACTGGTCTCAATTTTTTTTTTCTTTATTGATTTGTAAGAAGCTTTTGTTTACATTTTTTTAGTAATTGAACAGCATATTTAAAACAGACATTCGGCTATGCATATTGGAAGATATGTCTTGAACATGAAATATATGTAGTTCATGTTCATCGGAATCCCGAATTTAATCACGGCATCCTAGATTTAGAAAGCCTAACCACTACTACGTCACCAAGCGTTTGCGTCATCAGTAAGCCTTTCAAAGATGACGTTAACACAGTTTAAATTTCATAAAGTAAAACTATTTGAAATTTCTGGTGGATTTACTGTCTCATACCAACATTTTAGTGAATTGAGATAGACAATTTAAATTTACAAAAAGAGGCAGTATTTAACTGTAACTAATTATATAATGTAATAAGGGAGTAGATCACAATGAATTCTTTTGTATCAGAAAGGTATTTTAATTCTTTTCTTTAACCTAAGATAATTTTTAATATTTGTAGTATTCACCAGAAAACTGAAATAGTTTTACTTTATGAGAATGAAAGTGTGGTGACGTCATTACTTGAAGGCCTAATGATGACGTCAAAGCTTCAGCGCTCAGGCTTTCTGTATGTAGGAGGCAACATACATAGACACACACACACACACACACACACACACACATATATATATATATCTAAATTTTTATGTGTGTCCCAACTTACCCCGTCGAGGGAAAAGTTACCTATACCGATGGCGCAAGTTGGTCTGTGCTTTATAAATAGTGATATGGGACACAAATAAAGCACGCATTTAAAAGAAATCAAGAGTTTTCAGACAGCGAGTTTAATTATGACAATTATTTATTTCCGCCCAAAACAAAAATTGCACCATTGTAGGTTTTACCAACACCTCCTAGATGTAGAAGGCCTGAGAACAGAGGCCTTTACGTCATCACTAGGTCTTCAAGGATGACGTCATCACAGGTTCAATTTTACAAAGTAAAACTATTTAAAATTTCTGGTGAGTGATACGAATTTTAAGCAACACCTTAAGTTGAAGATAAAAACTAAAATACTTCTCTGATAAAAAATAATTTAATATGATCTATTTCTCTATCATATTATATAATTAGTGATAGTTAAATTTTCCTATTTGTCGTAAAATTAATTTTTTTTATCTTAAATCATTAAAAGGTTTTATGCGGGAGAAAATTCACCACAAACTTTGAATACTTTTACTTTGTGAAAACAAGTGTGTGATGACGTCATTTTAGTCTACCTAATGATATCGTAAAAGTCTCTGTTCTCAGGCAGTGTATATGTAGGAGGTGTTGGTTTTACCCTCACTAATAATTGGTGATTTCTTACATAAGTGATTTCTTACTCGCTCTTTCTCTTTTGTTTTAAATTATAAACTTCCGTAGGCATGAAGAAACAAAACATACTTGCTGGTCATCTGAATCAGAAAAATTACTGGGAAAAATAGTTTGAATTCTGATTTTAAAATTTCTCTTTTCGTTAAGTTTGTACACATGGTGACTCCAAAACACTGACCTAGGTTTTTTTTTCTTTAAATATTGGTCATACACATGTACTTTAAATTGCAAGGTTACGTAAAATAAAGTACAGAATCCTAGTATATAGTTTGCTGATCCCTGGCTCACTGACTCACTCTCTAATATTTGCGGGCAACAATTAGAATATAAAACTTTCACCGCCATTACTGAAAAAAAATTACAAAGTTAAGCACAAAAAGCGTAATAACATCTAACATTGTTTGTACGATCCGCTTGAAATTTTTTATAGTTATGTATAAAAATATGGAAACGAATCTGTACTACATTAAACATTTGAAGATCCACCCGTTCTCTCATTTAAGCGACTTTTAGCTATTTTCAGCAGCAAATTATTTCCGAGAGTAGAAAGAAAAAGTTATTCATATGCGTAACAAAATTAGGCACCGCAAGTGACAATGACGTCATATTGAAGTCAATTTTATTGGGCTTTGAAGAAAAAATTGCTATTTCAATTCATTTTAAACAGTTTTCCAGATAAAATGGTTTATTTATTTTTTAATTAAAATGATCGTCTGCACGAAGCATTGGTATAAGAGGGTCTGTTTGAACAAAACGAAATCGTTCGAATGCGAAAGGTTTCCGAGCGTTTTCAGCATTAAATTCGATTTGGGTGCATAAAAAATTGAGTATGAAGTTTTTTATTTTAGGTGGACGAAGATGAAATACATTGATTGTAGACGTATTTTCGTCAAACGTTTTTTCTAGCTCCCGTTCTAATTGCCTCCACAACGGGCTTTGACTTCTAGTTTCATACAATCAAATTAAATCTAAATAAAGGCAAAATTTCAGTTTTTGTACGTTGGATATATGAAAATAAATATATGCTGACTAAAACCTCCTATTATGAATGGTTCTGCTGGGGAAAAAATCACGTTGGATGATCAAGTTTCAGGAGTCGTACATAAATTAAAAAAAAAAAAACTTAATAGCATAAATACATGATACTCTGCTATAAGCGATATTTTAGAGACCCTCGCCTATTCGTTTATATATCTCTAAATAATTTTATAATGAAAAGCTGAAACTCTATACTTCATATAGTTAGCACTTTTGTATTTTTATATTGAAACGTAACTTTGCATTTTGTCGTACATTTGTACTACATTAAACATTTGAAGATCCACCCGTTCTCTCATTTAAGCGACTTTTAGCTATTTTCAGTGGCAAATTATTTCCGAGAGTAGAAAGAAAAAGTTATTCATTTGCGTAACAAAATTAGGCACCGCAAGTGACAATGACGTCATATTGAAGTCAATTTTATTGGGCTTTGAAGGAAAAATTGCTATTTCAATTCATTTTAAACAGTTTTCCAGATAAAATGGTTTATTTATTTTTTAATTAAAATGATCGTCTGCATGAAGCATTGGTATAAGAGGGTCTGTTTGAACAAAACGAAATCGTTCGAATTCGAAAGGTTTCCGAGCGTTTTCAGCATTAAATTCGATTTGGGTGCATAAAAAATTGAGTATGAAGTTTTTTATTTTAGGTGGACGAAGATGAAATACATTGATTGTAGACGTATTTTCGTCAAACGTATTTTCTAGCTCCCGTTCTAATTGCCTCCACAACGGGCTTTGACTTCTAGTTTCATACAATCGATTGATTGTTTTTCGGGGAATTAAATCTAAATAAAGGCAAAATTTCAGTTTTTGTACGTTGGATATATGAAAATAAATATATGCTGACTAAAACCTATTATGAATGGTTCTGCAGGGAAAAAAAATCACGTTGGATGATCAAGTTTCAGGGGTCGTACATAAATTAAAAAAAAAAAAAAAACTTAATAGCATAAATACATGATACTCTGCTATAAGCGGTATTTTAGAGACCCTCGCCTATTCGTTTATATATCTCTAAATAATTTTATAATGAAAAGCTGAAACTCTATACTTCATATAGTTAGCACTTATGTATTTTTATATTGAAACGTAACTTTGCAATTTGTCGTACATGTATGCGATCAATATTTAAGAAATAAAAGCAAGTCAGTGTTTTTGAGACTCCCTATAACTTTAAAGTTCTTACAATTGGTTTAAAATACGCACAGTCATCCATTCAATAAAAAAGAAATTCTTAGTTAAGTATTTTTCTATTTTCTCTTATCTTAACATTACAGTACATTTTCCTCACCTATTCTTCGATCTCCTTGTTGCGCGTGCTATTTCAATAACCGTAAATCTAGCTAACAATAAAAATAACACATCCGCTAATTCTAACCTACTAGTTACTTTCTCAAATCCTGCAATGAATATCTTAAATTTGAATAATGTTTTATCTACTAACAACACTTACTTTCCTATCTAAAATATAACTATTAATTAAGTCTTTTAATTATCCCCTACATTTAGGTAGGAAAATATTTAACTATAACTCCTTATCTAAAGCGTATAACTCTCTGGATACACCACCCTGTTTATGCATTGAAAATCACCAGAGGAACTTCATTAATAGGGATTATGGACACATTGTTACTGGAGATCTGCCTATAATTAAAAAATATATATTCAATTACAAAAACTTATGCAGAATTCCACTAAACACAGAATTCCATTAAATCTCTCTCACTGTGTGGCATACGGCACCGGAGACATTACGAATTATTTCGTGCGCGATTTTAAGGGGAAATCTGTACATTAGGGCGGAGCGTAAAAAATAACTTTTCTATTTCATTTTTACCCTAATGAAAAAAAGTTGTTGAATGGTGGCTAGATAAACTGTACAAAGTTTCGGGAAAAATTAAAAAAAAATATCTTTTGTTTCCATTTCCTCTATGCATTTTTGAAGACTTATACCAAATACATTATGCCCACACTTACGTCCTTTGCCACCCTCTTAACTTCGGTATGGATGCTGCTATATTCATAAAAGAGATGTCTAGGTATAGTAAAGTAGTCATACGCTACTTAATGAAATAACTTACGGAGCCCCCTGGTGGAAAACTGCCGTGTTAGCATTTCTATCTCAGAACGCGAGAGGCAACTGCGGTGTTGGCATTTCTAAAATGGCACGAGACAGGCAAAAAGAAATGGCTTCCAATATTGTAGAGCACCATCGATTTAGTACGAAGAGACTTCCTCTGGACATTAATTTAAGAACAGAACGGTAAAAACTCGCATTTGCTTTTTCGAGATAGCCTACAACTTGAATCAGCCAAGTACATTCGATGCGTCTGTTTCGGTATTCATACCGAAATATTCCATAACAGCACTTGCAATGATGTCTCCAGCTGATATGAAACTCCAGTTAAAGTTACAGAAAGGAGCAGCGTATTTTGTCCCGCGTTTGGAACTCCGACGAAGTTAAGGTACCAGATTTTGCCAACATAATGAAGAAAATCTTCTAGGAAGACTCGCAGAAATAGTTTGACATTTCTTAATTTACACCCTCTATTCGAGTATAAGTGAAAGTATTCGAGGATAAGTGAAATTAACAATGTCAGTTTCATATTTTAAATATTGTTCTACTTAAAAATGAATCATGTTATAGATGAAAATAACTGCTTATATTTTCTTTC
>JAWZYV010015646.1:0-53696 GCA_038373885.1 Cheiracanthium punctorium | reverse complement strand
ATTTAGAACTATTGTAACATCTAACTGTGCTTTTGATTGCTGTGGACTGAGTAATTTATTTACAGGGTCACCCAAAAGACTTAAAATATATTAAGGGTCTATAGATACCTTCATTTCATTAAAAATCTGTGATGAATAACTGTTTCAGCTGTGACTGAAATCTCGCTATTGCAAGCTTATTGGCTTTTGTCAAAATATTGCCCAATTAAGTGAAACAAATCTTTAAAATTGAACTCAGCTTGGCGGTAAACTTTAGAATTGCAGTATTTTGTCTCTTTCAAATGAAATAAGTTTAGATGAAGTGCCCCGAAAATATTTCTGGTTTAATAGAGGTACAAGGAAGTCATGTGGTGTCCATATCAGATTTATTAGTTCAATGATTTGATATAAAAAAATCATAATAAAAGGAGTAGTATATAGATTTTTACAGTTATATTTTTCCATGATGATTGAAGAGAATTTTTTTTCAACATCGTAAATTACAGTGTTACTTGAAAATATGTTTTCACATAATTTACACAGGAACCAGACTACATGCAAGCGATAGATATTAAAAAAATCAGATGTCAGTCAGCCAATTTAAATTACTTTAGAAGTTATTTACAAAAAAATTGAAAGAAAAAAAAAAGCATCATATTTGACAATATTTGGCTGCATAAAATGATTTAGGTTCTTGAATCTAAACAGCAGATAAGAACAGTATTCATAGAAAAATTGCTACTGGCATATTATCCCGGCACTCAAACAAGACAAGCAATTTCTCGCCAAGATAAATGCCGATCACATGAAATTATTAATGGTTTCGAATACGATTGGCAATAGTTTCCAGCACATTTGATGAAAAAATACCTACTTTGTCGGAAATGACCACCGGGATAATATGTAAGTACCAAAAAATCTTCACAATAATTTCTAATCCTAATATCAGCTCCACGCAGAACAGAGTGGAAATATTTTTAGGTAAAAGAATAAGGATTTGTTTAAACGAAGTACAATTTAACCATTTAATCTGTTCATGGACACGAGAACAACAACAGTATAATCTTGATTTCATGAAGTCAAAGAAACAACAGAAAGAATTGAGATAAGAAGGTGAAATAAATAGAGGGTGTCAGTTTAATAGAAAAAACATATTTATTCAAGATATTTAAGTTCCACTCCATACCTAATTTAGAATACTGCAAAAGAATAAAAAGGCTGGTAGCCAAGTTTAGTGATTTTGAAAAAGTAGATTCTATAGTTTTTTTTTTTTTTTTTTTTTTTAGCATAAGCAACAATAAGTAATCATACATTAACACATCACATGCCAGTTTCAACATAAGAAACTTCCTGTTTTATTTATTTATTATTATTTTTTTAATAAACCAACCACTGGTACAAAACTAGTTCTGTAAACAATGTATAAATTGACTTTTTAATCAAAATATGTTTTTAAAAAATAATTAACAAACCAATTCTTTCATGTTTTTTATTGATTTATTCTAATGCATTTTATATGCACATTTAATAACAGAAACCACACCAGAAAGTGTTATCCATAGAAAGCATGCACTAAAATTCATGTCAATCTAAGGATAAACCTATCTAGTCATAGCTTCAAATTACATTGGAGACAAATTATCCATATATTTAAAAATCATGAAAAAATATCACAAACCTAAACTAGAAACAATATCTAATTTTGCAATTAGAGTTTAATTAGTTGCTGACAGCTTTAAAATTTCTTCCATATTTCTAAATAAATAATGTACATTCTTTCGTGCACAGTCGTGGATTGCTGTCTAAACTGAAACGCCTGTTGCTTGCTATTCTGCAGTTTGTTTACATTCTTCACAGTGGGGCTGCGTTCGTAATCCGAAAACCCAATGAACCTCCTCAGATTACACGTAGTTTATACTAAGGCTCTAGTTTATACAGATTACTGAGGGCCCGTTCGAGAATTCACGGGTTGGTTATGCACCGGTGCTACCGGTCGCGGTCATTCTTCGGTTAAGTGACGTCACGGTTGTCAACCGGTTTCGGTCATCCTCACCACATCCAATTCGAAGCCAAGAAAACAAAAATAAACATTGGCAACACTACGATAATAACCGGAATAACCCACCTCGCTACCAGGGTCATTCTGGTTGCGCCCTGGTCACGCTGAGCAGACAACCGCTACATGACCGAAACGTTTTCGAACGCGGTTAATTCCAGAGCTCCGCCCAACGCTCCGCCTTTTCGAACGCTCTGGTCGTGCACCGGTGTTACCGGTAACGAGACGTAAGACAACCGTATTATAGGGGTTCTACTATAGTTAACCGGCTTCTTAAAATTAGCCAAAAATCTTGGAGGAGAGACGGACTGCAGCGCCATCTTTTAGATTTTCAGATGTAGCATATATGTGTTTCATAAGTGCGTTTTTGTGGTTAAAATAATAACAGTAAAAAAAATAATCTGAAACACTTTCATATTTTAAGTACTCACTAAAGAGCGACATATTAAAAGCGTATTATAATCTATACGTCGTACCCATTTTTCTTCCTTAAGTGTCATTATTCATGAGTGTGCCGTATTTTTCTTTCTGGTTCCATTAACCCATTTATGCCTAGCGTCCCTTTTTTGGGACGGCATTTTCGCTATCATTCGAAAACGTTATTTATTTTTCCGAGCCTTTATTCGCGAGTATTGAACCTCAATTCCACAAAACATTTTAATATGGCCAAGTGGGATGTTGGCATTTCAATTTTTATACATAATGATTTTAAATGAAATCATACCTTGTTCAAAAAGTTGACATCAGAAATTTATCAATTACTGCTGGTGTTAGCAAAAATCGAAGAAAGTCGCAAAAATATCCAGGCACGAATGGGTTAACAAATATTTGTAATTGAAATCTATCTTAAAATCACCTACTAAAACTATTTTACAATCTTTGCTATTCATATTCTAATTATACTTTTCCTTTGTATTAAAATGTCGTGTTTGCCAGTTTCTAGCCAAATTTGGAAGATATCGTCAAGCTTGGTTCAGTTCTGAAGACTAATTTTTTTGGCACCAAACTTGCCAATCAATTATTAAAAATTACAAACCTCGGCGACTTTCAACATTTTATTCAACTAGCTCTTGGCGGTAGCCAAGTGACTGCTAGCAGCATTAACTGAACTAGAGTGCAAAAAAAGGCTTTTTGAAGCTTGGGAGCGGCATTTTTGGGGTTTGCCCACGGCAGGAAAAACGGCAGGGCTAGCCCTAATGGCATCTGGAAATATTTTCATTCAAGGCAAGTTTCCATTTTATAAAGCGTCTGTTCAAAACAAGTCTTAATGTGAGCTTCTTACTGTCAAAATTGAAATTTCTAAATTTTGATGATGGCCCACAAAAATATGCAACTCAGAAGATGAATTTATAAACATGTAATGAGGCAAAGTAATATCTTTCAATGCGAAAATCTCTCTATACTACTTCAGAAATTTACTTATAATATTAGGAGGTAACTCAGAATCCCAAGAAATTTTCATCGTCCACGAATTTTGTAATAGTAGCTTCGGGAGCAATGCTGCTGGAGCTAATAATCCAATAGGATCAAAAATACGTTGTACTATAGACAGAATTACTCTTTTTGTTATTTTCAATTCACATATTACCGGTTCTAAATCTATACAACTCAACGCATCATTATCCAAATCCCATATTATTCCTAAAATGGAAGTGCTACCGGAATGTTTGTCAACATTTTTACAAACAACGTTGCTCTCGAAACCACGCAAATTAATCATTATCAATCATTTATTATATCATTTATTTTAGGAATTAATCCGCCTATCTTTTTTTCTGAAAGAACTTCAAAACCACAAGAATAAGTCCTATTAAAAAGTTAAGTTAAATCGCTCACTTCAATAGCGAAAACTTTATGTTCTTTGGGTTTCGCCCCCCCCCCCCCCCAAACAGCGCATGAATCACTGTTTCACTTCTAAGAGGAGATATATTAAATAAATTTATAAGCTTTTCACTGATGTAACTGCTCTGGCTAGCAGAGTCGAATAACGCACGAATTTTCTTCTCATGACCTTGACACCGAAAAAACACGCAAAGTGTTTGTAAAAACACGCATTCGCTTCTGCAGCAATTAGAAACCCTAGTAGCAACAACCCATCGGTCGATGAGAGGCGGGTGAGTTTAATCAGAGGAGAACGAGCAATGGCCGATCTCGGTTTTTAACCCAAAAACGGGGAAACTTCATCGGTAACTGGTACAAAATGTCATCTCGGGGGGGCCGCCAAGCCGATCATCGTTTTCCGATGACTGTGATGAAATAAAGAAAATAAGCCGACGAGAAACCGATAAACTGTTTAACCCATTCGTGCCTGGATATTTTTGCGACTTTCTTCGATTTTTGCTAACACCAGCAGTAATTGATAAATTTCTGGTGTCAACTTTTTGAACAAGGTATGCTTTCATTTAAAATCATTATGTATAAAAATTGAAATGCCAACATCCCACATGGCCATATTAAAATGTTTTGTGGAATTGAGGTTCAATACTCGCGAATAAAGGCTCGGAAAAATAAATAACGTTTTCGAATGATAGCGAAAATGCCGTCCCAAAAAAGGGACGCTAGGCATAAATGGGTTAAAATCCATTTGCTAATAAAAAATAAACGACTGACAGCAAAATTTTCAAAAAATGTCCGTTCTGTTTATTATTTTTTCGCTGCTAACTTTCCGTTTTTCTGAAAAAAAAAAGGGATTCTTCCTTCACCGGACCCAAACCCTGAGCGTACTCAGTCACAGACTAACGCTCTACCCCAACGCCATCCTGACTTCTCGTGTGAAAGCCAAAGGTAGAAGTACTGGTTATTTTAGTCTTAGATTAGGACTTGGGGGGGTGAAATTTTGACATAGTGATGTTCAGCAATTATTAATAATAGTCAAATTATTCGACTGGTAAGAAATTAATTTCAATTTTTACCAATGTATGTAAGGAGCAACAACATTCAAAATTAATAATTAAAAAACAATATTGCAAATTATATAGGAATTTTAGTGTGATTTTAACTTTCATATTTCCTGGATAACTTTTAAAAATTAGCTGATTTCTCTTCTAGCTGTTTAAATTAATGAGGTTTCAAAAGAGTTGCTCATTTTATTGTAGTTTCCGTTATTCTTATAATGCAGCTGACACTCAAATAGATTTTCTTTTCTTTTTTTTAAACACAGTTTTTTTTAAATTTTTTAATATTACAAACGATTTTATATAATAAGCACTTACATGGGTTTTTTTTTATAAATATTTCTTTTCAAATCCTAATTTTGTGGGAGGGGGGGGGGGATCCCACCCCCCCCCCTGCCCCGTCCCAACCCCAGTATAGGAAATTTGAAGTAAATTATGCTATTAATTCAAGAATTGTTCAAATTTTCCTTAGATTTGTCCTCCTTAGATTTTCTTAGATATTTTCCCTTAGATGTTTTCCTTAGATGTTTTCCTTTGATTTCCTTAGAAATCCTCCTTAATTTTGGTAAAATGTAAACCACTGGGAGACCTGCAAGGCCCGATGACTATCCCAGATAACACACTTGTCTATTTTATGTCTATTTCTGATCCAACTCATCCATAATACATCCATGTCTATACATAGACATCTATTTATGGACATAATCTGGAAAATCCAGAATATGTCCATGAATAGACCAAAACTAGAATTAGAATATCCAGAATAAGTCCATTTATGGACGTATTCCAGATGATCCACACTATGTCAGTGATACGACATAAAATGGATGTGTGTATAAGTCCAGAAATGGACAAAATATGGAAAAGTTACTTTTCTTGTCATTCATTTTCATTTTACCCAATACTGTACTTACGAGGCATGAATTTATTATACTCTATGTTTTTATTGATATTACATTTTACCCCAAAAAGTTTAAAAACATTTTAAATTCTAGAGGTTCTTTTTTTTTTTTTTTTTTTGTCGGGAAACTTTTGAAATTTAAAGTACTTTTTATGTATTATTATTTCCTATAAAAGCGGTATTGTGTAAAAAGAAATTCATATCCTCATACAAAAAAAGAAAATTCTCTAGTGACAGTACATCCAAAAACGAATAACTGCATATTTTTTTCTAAGTTCCCAGTCCGAAACTAAAAAATCTTTACTTTAACATTTTGACACACCAGAGCAAGTCCTGCTGCGTATAGTGGCTAGTACACTCTAGAGACCCTTTATTCCTAAGAGACTGGACAAGTGCAACCTATCTTCCCAGAGATCGGCAAAGGTAAACCTAAAGTTTATTGCTTTTCTCCCCCTCATCCCCCGTTGTTTAGAGAGGGGGAGTACAGTTTCACTTAGAGGACGCTCCCTCATACTCTCCCCTCCGTTGGAAATAAAAATAATTACTGCTTGCTCTGCAATGCTCTTTGAAAGCAACTACAGAAGCAGAGTTGGGCAAAATACATAAAAAAAATGTATTTTCGATGCAAAATACAAATTACATTTATTCAAACACGAAAAATTACAAAATACAAAATGCTCTCTAAATTGAAAAAATACAAAATACATTTATTTTCTTAATACATACAAAATACGAAATACGTCTAAAACTTTCTACAGTAAAATTTTCTACAGAAACTTCTAGTTTATTTTATTCCAGTGTATTTTAAGATGAACAAACAAATGTAATAGTAACTTTTTTTTTTTACATATACATAAGTTTTTCCTGGAATAAATTGCATCTTAAAAGGCATGAAAGCAAAAATGTGTGACAAGTATTTATTGAACGTTCTTTTTCAGTGATAATGAATGGAATTGAAATATAAAATTAAATATATTTCTAAAAGAAGATGAGTTGAATTATCTTTCTACTTTAAGATACATTTATAGCCTTACAATCGCACAGTAGTTATGTCACTGAAAATGGTAGACTGCCGAAGAGTGAAGGACCCGGGATCGGGTCCCATCGAGCAGCTGTCGATCTAACAGTCTGGATTTTTGGTAGGTTTTTTCCAGATGTAACGTGAATACGCTTTAGAACCCCTTAGAAAGTTCTCCTACCAAGGCTCCTTCCCATCCTTGGCAGATTGCCCTAGTGTAGCGTTGCCATAATCACGCAAACACAAGATACATTCATATATTACTACAAAAGATTATATTACTACAAGATTGTGATGGAGGAGTGGAACAATATCAGCCTTGATTTAAGAAAAGGACTTTCATCTTTGAAATCAAGATGTAATATGATGGTTCAAAGAAAGGGCTATCAGACTGAACACATTAGAAAATAAAATTTTTAAATTTATTTCTATATATACCTTTGCAAAATCGTTACAAAAATGTGTGAACACCCTCTGTAGGGTACTTGAAGTAGGGAAACCCCGAAAAAAAAATTCTTGTGGAATATTACTTAAATGAAATTAATTTACGTTTCACAAATCACTCGTGCATGAAGATTTTCTTAACATTAAACTTTTAAATGCCTGTGTCACATTGCTGAAGAGTTCTTTAGGGGAATTGCAAAAAATATTTAACATGAATTTAAGAAAATGCTTTTAAAAAGAATTTAACAGGTTTTTTTTTTTTAATTTTAGTTTTACAGTGTTCTATATACGGTTAATGGGTTAAATATTTCAGGCTCTACAAATACTCAAGAGAACACATTAAATTACGATATATGTTTCCGGAAAAAAAAAAATCTAATTTTCTCTTTTCTCTGACCAAAAGTTTAAATTTTAGAATGTCTAAAACTTTAGAGGATTTTTCGAACTACTTATTAGTTATTAGCATCAGATATTATTAAATTTATACATTTATGCATAACTTGCAACTATCTTTATAAAATAGGAAAATAAATGTCAATTTATGAAACTAAACTCTTCGAATAATTTGTTGGATTCAATTAAAATATTCAGATAATTTACTTTGATTTTCAGGTAGAAATTAAACCTTCATAATGTGTGAAAGATTATTTTAGTACGTGTTTTGATACTATCTGTGCAGTAGGACAACTATAAAATGGAAGCGCCATGTCACGTGCTCCGAATACACAGCCTAAAATAAGATCCTGCGTCCACAACTAAAACGAATAAGTAAATTTTGAGGTAAATATATGTAAATAGTTAACGCAATTTTCTTCCTTCAAATTTCCCTTCTTTTCTTTTTTTCTTCCTGAGAGAGTGAGCGCACGCATTTTAAATTAAAATTAGCGAATTTTAAAATCGTGAAAAAAAAAAAAAGAATAAAATATTAATTTTTTTTTTTCAAAACAAGGGATAGTAAGTGCGATGCTTCTAGCGTTTTAAAATATTTTTCTAAAGACAAGTTTTAATTATTGCTGCTGATAAAGGAACTCTTATTATACCCTTGCTAGACATCTCCGAATGACACTGGCTGGAGTAATTTATGGGTTGCCATCTTCCCGCTTTTGCCATCCCCACTTTAGAACGGGGGCCATCCTCGTGATATTTTCCGTGAGTCTAGATCTGCAGGGTCACGCACTGATCGTTCTTGAAAAGGGGGTGAAATTGTTGGCGATCTCTTGGCGTGCCGATGTGTGGGAAGTAACCCAAGTGCAAGTCAGCCGCTGATTGGACAAGCAGCTTTTTTTTACCACTCGAGGCGGTTTTGAGTCTTTCGTCAATGGGAGAAGCATAGCGCATGAAGGAGTTCGTGAAATAAAAGATTATTAACAGCAAAATAAAAATAAGATTCTTTCAATTGTACCTGATTTTTGTTAAGATTTGTTTGCTTATTTCTATCGTTTAAGTTTTATGTATTAAAATGACGAATTTAATTGAAAAAATACCAAATTTGTAGACATCCGAACACTTTGGCCGAAACGCTGTTCGTTTGTTTTGAGAGTTTTTCTCCTTATTTTTAGCTAAAACGCAGTAAAACTATTGCATATACTCTAGAATTGATAGATTATACGTTTATGTAGGGTAATCTGAAAGTTTTCATCTTTATTTGAAAAGAAATTTCAAGTTTTTTGAGGTATTTGAGGAAGCGATTGATTGGCGAAATTTTCCTTGATGTTGGCTTAAAAGCTTCATTTTCGGCTGTCGCCAAACTAAAGCTTGTGTTTGTAAACAAGCGAAAACATGCGGAGAAAGTAAATTAAATGCTCCGACAGGTAAGAAAACAAAAGTTCTAAGTAGTAAAACAGTATTTTTACATAATAGTAAATGAAATCACGTGTTTTAAAATTGTAACCTTAACTAGTCAGTAATCAAAAACCATACGATTTCTTTCTTTCCTTTTCAATGTGGGTGTATCCTGTTGATCTGTTCTTGAAAAATATTACTCTACATATATAAATATGGAGATTTTGATTTTTTAATATAACTAAAACATTATTCAATCTGTATTCAATATTTACGAATCTAAACTAATTTTCTAATACGTAGTTATACATATATTATTGTTTATAATACATCTTTACTTAATAGAAACACATTAAATACGGCCAATAACTATTTAAATCAAAGCCTTTGCATCAGAAGTAATTTAACGTAGAGTACTTAACTTATTAATATTATATTTAGTTTATTATTTAGGCCATGTTCAGCACAAATAATTTATACATTGTTCCTATTTCATAACTTATTATTTTTTATTCAAAATTAGAATTTCTAAAATAATTTTAAATTGAAAAAAAATTATTAGTTATAATAATAAATGAAGATATCGTTAAATCTTTGGCATATACACAGGGGCGTAGCCAAGGGGGGTCATAACTCCCCCCCCATGAGAAATTTTTTGCCATACAAAATGTATATTCTTCACTACATTATCACACACACTCATACATATATATGAGTTGTAGTAGTCGTAACTCCCCCATGAAAAATTTCTGGCTACGCCCCTGCATATACACTAAAAATTTAACTGTATTAATAGTTAACAAAAGTGAGTATATATTTCTTCAAGAGCGGTTTGCTTTACTTTCATTTTAATATATCTCCCTTCAGTTCAAATTTTGTTTCAGTCAAAGAAATGTATGTATGTATGCGATCTTAGAATTATGAATTGGCTAATTTACTGAAAACTTTTGAGTTGCTTATATCTAAAGTGAAGACTTACTTTGTAAAATTACTTACTTTGTATAAATCAATAAACGTTATTAAAAATGTCCGATTTTGTCTTTATTTATTAGTTCTTTTTTTCCCCCAAGGAAAAGTTTAACTGCTGTGAGAAAAGCTTAGTAACGTTTAAATATTTTTCAATCTGAGGAAGTACAGAAAAATGGGCAATGCTTATTTTGTACAATTCATTAAAAAAAAAAACCACTTAAAATACAGCTTAACTAATTACTATTGTCCAAAGTGTTCTTAAAAGCAATCATTCTTCTATATCTGAGTGTTACCGCAGCTGATTGAGTAAGGGGATAATAAAATATTGAACCTCTATCTGGAATCACCGATTGTTTCAAAACGATCGTAATTCTAGACTCGCGGGGAAGAAAAAAAAAAAAACGCGAGGCGGACGAAAAAATCGCCGATGAAGTGATATTACCGATGGGCTGGCACCAGTAGCAACCCCTAACTTGGTAAAAAAAAAAGGCGGGCTAAGCATGCGCAGAGTGATCAATCCCCTTCATTGTCGCATCTCTACCCATAAAGGATACTCTACTACACTCTAGTACACTCCACTGTGAAGTCCATGGTTAATGGTTCGAATCTGAAGCGGAGCAATTTCTTAAAGGTTGGTTAAAAAAAAATACGTACGAACATTTTTATAAAATTTGTTATTAAGATGTAACAATAAAATTGAATTAATCATTACATAAAATTAGCTAAAAATTAAATGTTTTTTGTTGTTGTCTAGGATTCGACCGTAAAAGATCTATAAATAGACAAACACGTCCATTATTACGTCCATATGCATGTTTATAAGACGTCAAATAGGCGTCCTATAGTGCCATATCGGACGAGAATTGGACGAATCCTGGATGTTTAATGGACGTGTTTGTTTAATGGACATGTCAGCTTGTCTATATGACGTCTTCTAGGCGTGTTCTGGACAAGTTTGTGCTATCTGGGTATAAAGCTGCAGTTTCGGATAAAAATTTGTTTGTCGGTTTCCCATCGACGAAATTGCTTCTCTTGATCACCTCTATGCATGAATAAAAATTTATCTATTGCAGAAAATCAAAAGAGCTCTTGCCGATGTCTTAATTCGATGTTTTGGTGAGTTAACGCCCATGCAGAAAACGAGCACCCATTGCTACTAGGGAAGGGAATTCTCTGCTTTACAAACAATCTCCTTTTCTTGTTTCGGATACATTATTTCAAAATGAAAATTATTATTATTATTACATAGAGAACAATTTAACTTATGTTTTTCAGAGAAGAAAAACATACACCTTTCTTAATTAAAACATTTCGTTTCTCATATAATGACATTTTCTTAGCAGCAAAGCACTTCTCACTAGGATGAGATTTTTTTTTCAGAAAATACATAATTATGAAATCGCTTACCTGCATCAAGGCTAACGAGGGCAGAGGCAGTAGAAAGATTACTATTTACCTTAGTACCAAGAGGAGCATCCTTTTTAAAATTATAGTGGGGCTCTTTTGGAGTAAACCCACCTCGAGCAAGCAATGCCATCTCCTCTCCCTGCATTTTTTTTTAGAAGAAAGTTCATTAAATGTTCCAAAGAACGAGAATTCTTGGTGTCCGGCGATTCCAAATTTCTATTTCATTTCCACGCGAGTAACACATCCTCGGGAAGACAGCTTTCTACCAATGGGATAAGAAAATCTCCGTATTTCTTCTGATTTCGTTCCAGGCTCTCTAGCGCGTAGTTTTCCTTCCAATTCATCGTAAAGCGACGTTAAGTCGGTCTTGGCTCGTGCTTTAATAGCATTTTTCGTTACGAGACTTAACAGATCTCTCACATATATTTGCACCAGCAAACCATCACGACCAAAGCGCTCTTTTAGTTGTTCGATGACTTTCGGATAGTTCGCCGCAGTAGCTGGAAAACTTAATGACTCCCCTAGTAGCAATGACTGCTTGTTTTCTGCTCGGTCTTTCATCGACTGATCGAATTCCGTCATCGGCAACTGCACTTTTGTTTTTCTGCAATTGATGAATTTTTTTTCATGGATAGACGAGCAGTTTCGCAGATGGGAAAACGACAAACAATATATTATCCGAAATTGCAGCTGTATAGTCATCGGGCCTTGCACGTGTCCCAGTGGTTTACACTTTACCTAAATTCCTATAAATATTTGCGTAATTTAGATGTCGATGTGCCTTTGCATAATCTAAGGGAAATTTTGAACAATTCTTGAATTAATCGCATAATTTACTTCAAATTTCCTATATTGGGGTTGGAAGGGGGCAGGGGGGGTGGTAATCCTCCACTTGCCCCCTCCCACAAAATTTAAATTTGAAAAGAAATATTTACCAAAAAAATGTAAGTGTTTATTATATAAAATCGTTTGTAATATTTAAATAATTTTTAAAAAATGTGTTTAAAAAAAGAAAAGAAAATCTATTTGAGCGTCAGCTGCATTATAAGAATAACGAAAACTTTATTAAAATAAGCAACTCTTTTGAAACCTCCTTAATGTAAACAGCAAGAAGAGAAATCAGTTATTTTTTAAAAGTTATCGAAGAAATCTGAAAGTTAAAAAATCACAATTACATTCCTATACAATTTGCAATATTGTTTTTTAATTATTAATTTTGAATGTTGTTGCTATTTACATACATCGGTAAAAAGTGAAATTAATTTCTTACCAATCGAATAATTTGACTATTATTAATAATAGCCTGAACAGCATTTTGTCAAAATTTCACTCCAAGTCCCAATCTGAGACTAAAATAACGGCTAGTTCAATCTTTGGCTCGTACATGATAAGTCTGGATGGCCTTGTAGTAACGCGCTAAACTGTGGATATGTGCGCTCAGGGTTCGGGCCCGGTGGAGGAAAAAAAAAATTCCCTTTTTTTCTTCAGAAAAACGGAAAGTTAGCATCAAAAAACGAAAACATAATAAACAGAACGGATATTTTTTGAAAATTTTGCTGCCAGTCGTTTATTTTTTATTAACAAATATATTTTAAACAGTTTATCGGTTTCTTTTCGTTATTTCATCGGAGTCACCGGGAAACGATGATCGGCTTTATGGTCCCCCGAGAGGACATTTTGTACCAGTTGCCGATGAAATTTCCCCCTTTTTGGATGAAAATCCGTGATCGGCCATTGCTTCTTCTCCTCGGATTAAACTCTCCTGCCTCTCATCGACCGATAGATTATTGCTACTAGGGTCCGCTTTCGATTCCGCTTCTACAGATTGCAGACGGTATTGAAACTTGTCTTTGTCAACAATGTATTTATCTTCGTGAATTTTCCTAAATTGGCTCCAAAAAGATAAAAATTCTTTTGGGTCACCGTTGAATTTTTTCACTTCAATTGTTGGCAACTTAAATTTTCTTGCCGGCTTGCCAAGAAGGTTTAACATATGGAGGCGCCCATGCTGCGCTCCGCAGTGCTAGGAAAGTGAAGCCATGCCACGCCCCCTCTCTTGCCCAGAAGATTGAAGAACGCATAGCGAATAGTGGTGTGTCGTTCCGACCGGAACGGTTCCGGAGGAACGGATCCGACTGTGGAACGGTTCCGGAGCGGATCCATCTCTAAAAATGGACCCGGTCCGGATCCGGATCCGCTCCTTTCGGTCATTTGGATCCGGACCCGTTCGTTTCGTTCATCTGGCTCCGAAATCAGTCATTTGGTTCCGGACCCGGTCCTTTCGTTCATCTGGTTCCGAAATCAGTCATTTCTGTCCGGATCCATTCATTTCGGTCATTCGGTTCCGAAGTCGGTCCTCTCTATCCGAATCTGTCCAGTTCCGGAACCGGCGTTTCCCTCTTGCTGAAATCAGTAAGCATGCTTCGCCATTGACAGTTCGAGTGAAGAAAGGCGTTGGGAGAATTACAGGGGGGGGTGGGGGTGGATATAAAGAGGCACCTGGAGTTTCATGACGGGGGCGGTTGACATTCCAAACGATAAAGGAGATCGATGGTCATTCATTTTTAGTGAGATGAGTTAAGAACTTTTAGAAGAAAACTGGGGATAAATTGCTTTTGAGAATGTCGACATTGGATGTAGGTACTGGAGAAGGGATGCGATATCTCTTTATTTATTGATTTGTGAGTCGAATTCAATGTTGTTAAGAGAGGTAATTTTATCATTTTACTTAATAGGGATGGAGTTTTTAATAGTTGGGATTAGATTTTTCTCACAGTTTTTTCGGGTTAGCTGATCATCTATAATTTGCCAGGTGTGGGGAAAAAACGTGAATAGTAAAAACGCCCAAATGATTAATTTTTACTAAAAATTGGACACAAACTTTCTTTGATTTGTAATGTACACGAGGAATATATTTAATTGGAACTTACGCAAAATTTCTTTTGTTTTGCGGTAAAGGGGTGAACTTTCATGCTTAGTAGATCTGGGAGTGAGAAAGCTACTGTTATTAGGGTTTCCTAAGCACGTAAATAATACGAACCATAGGGGAAGCGTCGGGAGGGGGGCACAAGAGGTCACGTACCCTTCCTTGTGCCCCCCCCCTTAAAATTCGTCTCAAAATTTTTTTAAATAAAATTTTGATTGAGAATTTTAAAAAACTTCGTTTTTCTGCTCTTAAATCCGATATGTGCCCCCCCCCCCGCAAACCTTTCCTGTGCCCCTCCAAAATTTCAGTAGGTCTGGAAGCAGTGATAACTCTTCCTTACTGTTAGAATTAGGTTTTCGTAAGTGTATAATACATATTATTCATAGCAGTAGTTTCGGGGGGAGGTGCAGGGGGACCGTCCCCCCCAACATCGTCTCAGACTCTTTTAAACAATCTTTTAAAGCAATGTTATTAGGTCTTCTTAATAAATAAGTTTTCAAATACGAATAAAATATGTAATTATCAGTATAATGACAAAAAAAAAAATCCTTTCTTAGATAAGAGAAGAATGGGATATGTCTCTTACTACTTACAAGCATGCATCTCAAGAATGAATGCAGGTTCAGGAAACCATCCTGTATTGTATTAGTTGCTGCATTACTTTAGTAATGAGAAATATAAAACTAATTCATTATAAACTGTTTATGTGGGATTTAACCCTTTAACGCGCAGTGTATCCGCTCCGGGAACGCCAAACTCTGTCGTTTTGACTGTTGCCAGTCACGAAGAATAGATTGGATTTCTATAAAAGTAGTGGCGGGTGACATAGCTCCACGAGAATCCTTTACTTTTTAGCACGTCATTTCCCGTACAAAAATTGTCACGATTATTTTTAACAGCACTGACATCTGCCGAAAGATGGAAGAACGCGAGAATAGCTGGACAGATTGCCCAATGCTGAAAAAAGGGCAGCCGTTGCCATCGCTCGACTCAACTGCCAGCAAGATGGCGGACGATCGAGACAGGTCAAAAAAGGGTCTCTAGATCTGTGGCACGCGATGAGCGTTTCTATCGTCCGCCATATTGCTGGTAGTTAAGTCGAGCGATGGCAACGGCTGCCCTTTTTTCAGCATTGGGAAAGGGTTTCGCCTCAAAGGGTTAATATCAGATATATTAATTCTAGATTTTTTAAAGTAAAATTTTTTTTTTTATATATATAAAGCAAAAATGAATAACTATAAAGAAAATTATTAAATAAATAGTAGTTTTCTGGAGTAAGTTGGCCTGCAAAGGGTTTACTGACTTATATTCTAACTAGAAAATATAACTGACTTAAAAAACAAAGGTTAAAAAAATTTAATTCTTAAATTTAAAAAGTAATAGAAAACAGCCAATCAAAAACAACATAGTTTTCAAGTGAACAATAATATACTTTTATCTATGGTCATAAACGAATTAGGAGCCTTTTACAAACGCCAGCAGAAAAAGATAGTACTGTATTAAAGTTGAAGTTATTTTTACATTTTAATTAATTAATTAATTATTATTTTGTAATGAAAGTTTTCTTTTAGACTTAAATTATTCTGTTTTGAAATAAACTATACAATTTAAATCCAAAAGTGTTATACTATAATTTTCTTTTAATAAAACCCCCCAAAAAACCCAAATACCTAATAAAACCCACCTGGGATGGTTTTTATAAAAAAAATCCCGGGTTTTTTAAAACGCTGGAGAATGGGGGTGTCACCCCCCCCCCCGCCCATGAGGAATTTTTTGCCATACAAAATGTATATTCTTCACTCCGTTATCACACACACATATTCATGTATGTGTTTTTCAGAGTTGGGCAGTATCGCTAATACATCTATTTTCAAAATACATTTGCGTCTTGTATATTTCGTATTTTCACTTGTAAAAAACAAAGTATTTTGAGAATGTATTTTAAAATATATTTTCATTGTATCTTGTATTTTCAAAATACAAAAAAATACATTTTATATTCTGACGTTAAATTAATCGTAACATCACAGATTGCTCAGATAGCATGTGCAAATGAAAATCATAAAATCGCTGACTTTCACCCCCCCCCCCTCTCTTGATGCAATTTATGAGTCGCACCAGAATTACACGCAGTATTGTCACTGAAGAAGTGTTAGGATCTCTCGCGATCTTTAAATTTAACTAAACAGGAAAGGGAAAGAAAAGCCTTTTATACTCCTGTTTAAAACACAAACAGTATATTTGTCTAGGAATGTTTCTAAATTCCCACTGTATATGAAACCAAAAGTAGTAAAAATATTTTTAGGTAGTATTTATTAGATTCTTTAAGGGGATTTTCGAAATGTGTTGCGAAGTTCTAGAAAAATAAGGCTTCCAGTATTTCTATAGTAGTATAATGGATTCTTGGTTATTGTGATTAAGAGACAAAGATACACGAAGTCTGTCAGCCGTAGGGGGGATGCCTTGGGTGGGGAACTTTTTAAGGGGGCATTCGCGTTACATATGGAGTGAAACACACCAAATTTCAGACCATTAGAGCGACAGCTTCCCGTAATGAATGGGGTGAATCAAATTTCCATTCTAGATGATTTTGAAACCTTTTGCGTAAATCTTAGTTAAAATGTTTCCAAATTTTGTCTGTAGATGGAAATGAAAATGTTAAGGAGCAGTGTCAGTTTTGATAGCTGAAAACTTAGATAATATGCAAAATATTAAAATTTACGATAAATTCTAAAACTCACTGAAAAGACAAAACTTGAATTATTTTTATGCCGTGATTTAGCTGAGTATTTATATTCAAACGTTCAACTGAAATCAATAAGTAATAAATATTATATATAGAGGTTTATTTTAGGCACTGAGACTTTTGGAAATTAAAGTTTTTATAAACGATTTTGAAACAAACGACTATTCATTGTTCACATTCTGAAATTGCATATTTTTCATTGCGTTTTCAGTATTAATGCAATTTCTCAGAAATGGTCGGTTTCGGATGTTAGCGCTATAAAAGTAAAATTTTGAAAGGCAACGTTTAAGGAAAAAAAAAAAAAAAAAAAAAACAGCACCTCTTCCAAAGGCCGTACCCAGGAGGGGGGACCAGGGGGTCTGCCCCCTCCCCAAATTTAAAATTTTGTCAACAAAACAATCATAATGAAGCCTTTTAGTGAAAAATTGAGCCTTTTTCACCTTTTGGTCCCCCCCCCCCCCCCGAAATTTTTTTCTGGGTACGGCCCTGTTTCTTCCTTAACACAACTATTGGAATTGCTTTTGCTATTCTTGTTAAACTATATTTAAGTAAAATAAACTGAGATCTTTGGTGGAAAATTTAGCTTCTCAATTAAACTGCTTTAAAAATTGTACTTCTATTTTGTATGTATTTTGCATATTTTTTAATTCAAGAAGTATTTTGTATTTTAGTGTTTGAATCAATGTATTTTATGCTTCGTATCGAAAAAACATTTTCGGTGAATTTTGCCCAACACTGGTGAGTTGCAGTAGTCGTTACCCCCCCCCCCACCCCCATGAAAATTTTCTGGCTACGCCACTGCTAAAGACAGTGATAATTTGAGGCAAAGTATTTATCGGAAAAAAGTCAAAGGGATTTGGGAAGCGAATTTTATTCCTTGCTTTTCAATAATAATAATAATTATTAATTTGAGAAAATGTATTTAAGCTGATTGACATTGTTGAAAAAAGAAATTTGAAAAGATTTAAAAGAAAGAATAACGTATTAATGTTCTTTTTATTTGTATATTTAGTGTTAAGTTAATGCATATTAACATTTAAAAAATCTAAAAATTACATATTTACTATAAAATAACTTTCATATACGGTCAAACTCCGAGAGTTATAATTATTAAATGAAATTACCGTGTTTACTCGCATAGTCGCACTTTTTTGCCAATTATTCATGGTGAAAGGCTAGATGCAACAAATATGCGGTGAAATCTAACTAATCTAATCATAATATTCTCGAATGATAGAACACATTACTGGTATTATAACAAATGTATCCACATTAACAAATGTGTCCACATTATCTGCCGCGTATTAAATAATCTTTTCGTCACGTCAGTAGCACACAAAAAAGAGACATTTATCTTTTTATAGTAATATTTGTATAGACATAAATGAAGAGGTCAAATACGTGACAGCGACTTTTGAGCGGGGAAAATATTTTGACGATTTCTCCTGCTTCAAAACGGGCATTCGACTAGTGAGGGCGACTATTATTACGCGAGTAAACACGGTTTAGATTTAATGTTAAAATGTTTGGCTTTTTCAATACCTATTTAAGTATTTTAAACTTTTGCTTACAGAAATTTAGATTTCTTTTTCACATTGCCAACATATCTTTCTACCTTTTCTTTTAATGTAATACAATTTATTTTTTAGCCTGTTAGTTAAAATGTGCGTGTTAATAGGCATATTCATAGAGACAATCAGCAATGAGTTAGTATTTATATCCTTCGGGAGCGGAGAGAGATTAACAAAGAGCCAGAGGGGAGGAGCGAACAACTGATCATCAGCTGGTAGCCTTAATAAAAGACCTGGCGTCCCTGGCGAGGGGATTAGGACGGGAGTGGTAGTTTAACAGAACTTACGCACAGGAAAACCTGTACACTTCGGATGAAAATAAGCAGACCCCCTCTTGCCCAGAACCACCCACCGCAAAACTCTGCGGCTATTTCTTAGAAGAACTTCCCGGAAGGCACATTCCTCTTTGAGATAAAAAAGCGGGGGAAATGTTTCAGTTTGTTTGTGGAAGACACGCAAGTTTGGGTTACGTGAGGCGTAACCAAAGAATGCATTGGTCTAAATGCTATAAAAAAATATTGTTCTAGGAGGGGGGGGGGTTAATACGTTTTTCCTACCACCACCCCTCTTGCCGAAAAATTTTTAACTTACAGTCATTATATTTTTCATTTTTTACATAAAGATTATATCTATAAGGTGAAAAACGCCACTTGGAAAAATAGGCTATGGTCTAGGGCCCCCAAAACTAGAGGGCAGTTGTTAAAATAGTTTAAGATAGAGTATTCAATCAAATTTACTTTTGGTAACAATGGATATCAAATAAAAAATGTTAATATTAGCAAAAAAGAAAGAAAAGAAAAGAAAACTGAAAGATAAAATCACGTCGAATGCATCCCCCCTGAAAATATTCATCCCCCCTCACACTTAATTTTACTTTTTCATGAATATGAAAGCCAGGGGCGTAGCAAGAGGGGGGCTCAGGGGCTGCTGCCCCTCCCCCCGAAATGGGACCCTTTACTTAGCTTACAATTGAAACTTTAGCTTGAAATTTAATACCCAGCCCACCCCGAAATAAAATCCTGCCCTAGCAGCAATCTTTGCTCGGGCTTTACCAGGCCTATGATCGGTGCATCGGCTATTCATCGCCTGATCATTACTGATCATCCTTAATTTTTCGTATGTTCATCTTTTCCCGATGATCGAATCTTTACACTGAGATCTGATAGGCGCTTTCAAGATTGCGAAGGGTAAAGCGAGCAAACAGGTTTATATCGGTCTTTCTCCCAAGTAGCTGAACGGCTCGATATCTCCGTTCCTTCATTAATGTGCAAAGAGCAATATATGCACACGATATGTTTGTTTTAAGGTTGCTGATTGGCTAAGCTATTACGCGGGAAGACAAGACAGGCGACAAAATGCGGAATCATGTTGTCCTCTTCCTGCTCTTAGCTTTGTCGTGTTCTCCTGTATGTATCTATCTTGTGCTAGCTAAAAGGGCACCTGCCTTAGTCAGACTCTGTCAAAGAGGGGAGACAAGGAATATTTTTAAAACAAAATTTGTCAGCGACTAAAAATTCTGGAAGTTTTCTGAAAAAGTGCGAAATTAATATATATATGTATATAAAATTTTCCTTTGAGTAAATTTTTAATGGCATTTCATTCAAAAACTTGCATTCTTCCCTAGAACAGCCTTGAAGAAAAGGATATTCAGTTATAAAATTATATATGCATATGAAAGTACAGGAATCAATTGATACAATAAAAGAAATAAGCTAATATGCAAATCAACGATATATGTGCCAATTTTTATCGATTGCTCAGTTTAAAAGTTTCACCAAAGTTCATAGGCTTCACATCCTAAGTTGCAAGGCGTTTGCTCTTCCGAGATGAATATACCCAGCTAGAAATGTCTTCACTTTTTTTGCAAAAAAAGTATAGATTGTGTACAATTTGTGCATAAAAAGTGGATATTTTTTAATATTTTGAAAGCATACACTTTTTGTGCAAACTATATACAGTTTTTATGCATACTAAAAAGTGAATATTCTATATTGTCAAAAATTGTGCACAAAAAGTGCATACTTTTCAAAATATTCACTT
This sequence comes from Cheiracanthium punctorium, assembly GCA_038373885.1. NCBI lineage: Eukaryota > Metazoa > Arthropoda > Arachnida > Araneae > Cheiracanthiidae > Cheiracanthium > Cheiracanthium punctorium. The sequence goes on along the minus strand of JAWZYV010015646.1, from coordinate 32,963 downwards.
TATATGCAAATTTTTTGCACAAGAAGTGCAAACATTTTCTAGCTGGGATTTAAGCAGTTTGAACAGTTTTCGCAAAATCTCAAAATCTAATCCAAATTTTAAACTTTAGGGGCATAGTTTAAATAGTACGACCACCTATCGAGTCACTAAATTTTGTTTTATTCACTTAAGTCGTATGTGATGCGCCGACAAAAATTTACGCAGTTTAAAACGATTTTCAGAAAAAATCTCAAAATCTAATTTTTTTTTTTTTTAATCCGACGATTATAGCTTAAGGTGAGTGATTGCCTATCATGTCAGTAAATTTCATTCCTTTCGCTTTAGTCACTTTTACTTGATGTGCGAACAAAAATTTACGCAGCTTGAAACAATCTTCGAAAAATCTCAAAATCTATAGAGAGATTTTTAAAATATTAATTATAATGAATATTTTTAAAACAGACAAACTTTTTTTTTTTTTTTACGGCCGTACACAGGTCCCAAATGCTTAAAATGGATAGAAATCGCAAAATCTTTTTAATTTTGAGTAGTGTACAGGAAAAGTCTAGTTTTATTTAATTAGAAACTTAAATATTCCAATTCGGAACTTGAAACAACAATCACTTCAAATTTTAGTCTCGCTCATAACGAGTCAGGCCCCCGTCTAGTAGTTAGAGTGCCGGGCTACCAAGCGTTAGTTCTCCAGTTCGAAACGAAGTCTCGGAAGCTTGAAAAATGAAGTTCAGATGGCAGCATTAAAATTCAAAGAGAAGAGGAAGAAGTTCGAATTTGCTTTTTTTTTTTACTCTTAAAAAATTTTATCTAGCTGGGATATACCCCAATTTTTATCGATTGTTCAGTTTAAAATTTTATCAAAGGTCATAGGCTTCACATCCTAAGTTGCAAGGTGTTTGCTCTTCCGAGATGAATATAACCCCAATCGCATTGGCTTTACAACGGCTCTATGCCCAATTTCCCCCCCTTGCCGATGATCCAACCCTACTATTCGGGAGAGGACATGCCCGAGCAAATTCCGAGATAAGAGCCCCCGACGCGATGAAGAACCTTGAATGGCGCGCGCTGCGCTTCCACCCTGTCCGATCATCGGCATTTCAGGAACCGATGACCGTTTGCTACTAGGATGGCTACGCCACTGATGAAAGTGCAAGTTTATATTTCGTGCGTCTACACCCCTCCCCCCTTTCACACTGTGCGCACTCCTTTTTCTGTAAAAAAAAATCTTTAGTTACGCAGATCAATCACAAGTGAATTAAATTTTATTTCATAATAAAATAATTAGTACTACTGGATTTTAACTAGTTTAGATTTTAAAGTATTTATAAACTTAAAAATAAGTACAGATAATTTTTTTCAGTTTAGTTTTATCCCTGGTCAGTTTTTAATTACTTAAATTACCTTACATAAATAGTATCACATTCATGTGTTATTCACTTTCTCAGTAACATGATAAGTTGAAAAAAATTGATAAGAAACTTTTGACATACTTTTTGAATATATTTTTTATTTTCCTAAGTACTTCGGCCTAACTATATAATTAAATCCGAAAATTGCTTTTAGTGATGTGTATCCTTTTAAATGCTTTTTAAACATCTGCCTTTTATTTAATTTATTTGACTTCATTTTAAAAGCTACCGGATGTATCATCATACTTTTATATGTTTCCGTATTACTCCCACCCCGCCCACACACACACAAATAAATAAAGTTAACAAAAAAGAAAAAAAAAACTTTTCTAAACTATCGTTTTCTTATCATTATTCCCGTTGTAATCAAAATACAACAGAACTTTACAGTGTAAAATAATCTGCACATATAATACGTGCTTTCTTGTAGATTAGGCATTAGGAATATTAACAGAATTTCTTTTTTATTTTCACACAAACAAACACTCTCTCTTTTAAATGATCAGTTAAAGAAATAATTAAATTCTTTACATAACTTAATTGATTAAATTCATTATAATTTATCAATTATTCCATTTGGTTGTTTTGTTGTACAAGAGTCAGAATTGATAATTCAGAATCGGCTCTACACATTTACCATGCACGTTCATCGCATATAAATTATTTTATAAGAATCAACTGATAAGGTTTATTCTGATTCATGGTAATTTATCTCGTTGGTTCTTCGGTTTTAAATAATAATTATTAGAATAATGAATGATTTATAACTGTAACTCTACATATAGATATTTATTTCTGAAAATATTCAATTTAAACATTGCTACTGTTACTTTAAAGATGCAAATATATTCATAATATATATTTTCCAGAATTAAGTTAGTCAATCAGAAATAATTTCTTTAAAAAAATTCTTTAAATCAAATGTTAATGCAATATGTAATGTTTTTAAAAAATTTTCATTTCTAAATGCTATAAAAAGGAAGCTGGTTTTAAGGCAACCTTTTTAAAGGAAACTGGTCTAAAATTATTTAAAACTCATTTCTTAACATGTCAAATATTGGTTATAAATAACTGTGATTAAAATTAACAGTTTTGATCGAATAGTTTTATTAATAATACTTTTATTATTATTGACATTGCATAGTGTATTGCCCCTCACCAAATTTGATAAAACATACCTCTAAGCCTTTTTATGAGAAAGGCTGAAATTTTGCACATTGTCTCCTTAATGCGTGGTGAGGCATTTTACTTATTGGGAATTTTTGTAAGAGGGCTGTATAAAAAGTAAAAATTTGGTAAGTATTTACATTTAAGTTCTGAAAATTTTATTCGATACCATAAAGTAACTTTGTTATTTATTCTGTCTGTGATCAATACTTAAAGAAGAAATCCCTAGGTCACTGTTTATAGGACAATCTCTATCATAGGATTGGAAATAATAATAATTTTTATTTAATACTAAGAATATTAAACTCTTTACTAAAAGTGTCAATTATCATGAAAGTTATTTTGATTTTGTAGTTAAGGCAGATCTTATTAAGGGATGCCTTGGATGGAGGACTTTTTGAGGGGTTTTAACGCGTATTCACGTTACACACGGAGAAAACAGCCGCGCAGTAGCCAGAACCCTGGACTTACACACTTCAACCGTTTACCAAATTGTCATGAAATCAGTAAAAAGTAATTATACTATGACGTAAACGGTTTCGATTAAAGAAATGCTTTTAAAGCTTTGTAAGATAAACTTACATAAAAAAAAAAGCTTTCTCCTGATTATAAAACTATTAAATTTTTTTATAGCAAGCTTTTAAAAAACATGCTGAAATACGCGAGAATAGCGATATACAAATTATAAAGGTAAATTATCAAATTGTAAATTATCAAATATTGAACTTTATATATGATTAAAAGACAATAAGAAAAAAGGGATAACAATAAATCTATTATAACAATTAATATATAAAACTTAATGCAAACATGTGAGACTTACTTAATTATGAAAAGGGAAAACATTATTCACTTTTATTCACCAAATAAAATCCTTTTTGCATAAAATATTTTGTGTTTCATTAAAAAATTAAAATAAATGAATAAATAAATAAAAGTTTTAAAGAAACCCAATTGTCCAAGAAGTACTTAAAATCAGTACAACAGATTGGAAATGAGAAATGTTTACCAAGTGCTTAAAAAAGTAACGTTTAAATTAAACAACCTTGACAGTGGACAATTTTAATTAAATATTTTGTAAAGACACAGACTAAAGTTTCTTTTTGCATTTTTCAGTGGAACGGTTAAAGAACCCGTCAAACAAAATTTTAAAATGAAAAAATTTTAAGACGAAGTTGGTGGGGGGGAAGGGGAAACGTGCCCCCCCCCGATATACGCCTATGGTTCAAATATATTACTTTCTTAGGAAAACCTAATAACAAGAGCCTTTTAAGGAAGGCGGAAGACTTATCACTGCTCACAGACCTACTGAAATTTTGCAGGAACACATGAAGATTTGATGGGCGGGGGGGGTGGCACATATTTAATTTAAGAGCAGAATAGGGAGTTTTAAATTTTGAAACAAATGTTTGTTTAAACGATTTTGAAATGAAGTTAGGGGGCACTTGCCCCCTTGTGCCCCCCCTGAGTATAGAGCTATGATTCATATGTATTATACGCTTATAACAATACCTACTAATCTATAAAATAAAAGTTTTTTTTATTTTCAAACAAATGTTTATTTAACAAATTTTTTGAGACGAATTGGGGGGGGGGACACGTGACCCCTTGTGCCCTCACTCCCGACGCTTTTCCTATGGCTCATATGTTATATGCTTAGAAAAACCTAATAGCAATAGCTTTCTCAGAGGTTTACCACTCACAGACTTGCTGAACTGAAAATTTACCCATTTACTCCAAAACAAAAGAAATTTGGACATAAGATACAATTACCTTTCTCGAGTACATTACAAAACAAAGAATGTTTATGTCCAGTATTTAGTAAAAGTTAATCATATGGGCGTTTTTACCCTTCGCTTTTTTCTGCCTTATTCCTTATTTCTGTTATGTCTGGAATCTTTATTTTCGGTCATCTCTGATCAGATACACTTCTTTCTGCCAAATGGATCCGGAGTCGTTCCTCTCGGTCATCTCTGTCCGGGTCCACTTCTTTCTGCCAAATGGATCCGAAGTCGTTCCTCTCGGTCATCTCGGTCCGGACCGGTTCCGATTTCGGACCGAAAGGAACGGTCCGGACCCGTTCCTTTTCCTTGGAGCGGATCCAAAAGGACCGGGTCCGAAGGAGTCGGTCCTTCAGAGGAGCGGATCTGTACGGACCGGATCCTCAAAAGGACCGACTTTACCCACCACTAATAGCGAAGCATTGAAAAACGAATTCCGGAAAGTGTTAATAAAAATAATTTAAAAGTTACTAACCAATTTTTTTATTCATTTTATGTTTATGGAAGATTGTTTGCACGTATTAACTTGTTTTTTATTGCATAATTTCAAATTTATTTTCGTGCATTGCGTTTTAAACATCAAGTGAAACAAAAAACAGTTATTCTTAGGATTATACTATACTTTGCAAAACTGTTTATATTTTTTCATGATAATTGTTTTATTATAATAAAAAATTGCTTTTTATATTTCCAGGAAGATATTTCTGTTATTACATGGGTAAAAATAACTTTTATTACATCAACCTAAATTATTAAATTGCTCACATTATATTAACAATAGTTTTCAGTCATATTACAGGTGTCAGAAGTAAGAATGCAATTTCAAATATGTTAAATAAGATATATGAGGTATTTGCAGACAGTGAGAGAACATTATCTTCTTTAGACACGAGGAAACAATTATACACTTCAACCTTCTTTAGAGACATGCGAAACGAGAAACAGGGCTGTCTCGTCTCGTCTCGTAGAGAAATTTTCTATCACGAGGCGTCTCGCGAGTCTCGCAAAATTATGAGCTGAAATTTTGCTACCATATTTTTAGTAACTTGTCACGTTGACACAACGTGCATATTCTTTAATGAAAAATTATTAATGCAAAACCTAATTAATATTGTCTAAATTTAAACTAATAATCTATTCTAAATCTAATTTAAAAGTTTTTAACAATAACTATCTTTTAAAGCTTTCAATTTTCCTCTTGGCCTTCTCAATTACAGCGCATTAACGTATGCTAAAACATTTCCCTTTCAGCTGCTTTGAAATAAAATAACAGTTGACGCCGGCTAAAAGAATAATCATAACATCCCTTCGCTCGCATATTTCTCTGCTCCGCTGAAACAGATGTGTCTCTCTTGCGGTTTTGCCCTGATACGCAAGAAGAATATTGCTCGAAAAACACCTGCTAAAATTGTTCCAGAAAGTTCGGGCTCTTTCTATAGACACATGTTTTAACGGTTTTTTCTTTAGCAGTTGGAGAGTAATTTTTGGTGGGGCAAGCCACTCACTTCATGTGAGGAGGCTTTGCCCACCACGACGCGTTGCGCGGATTTGCATCTACGCCGATCACTTATGGTGACGGAGGCTTTCGACACACCGTGGTGCGAGGCCGTAATGGCATCAAGCCGTGATGTTTTTGTCAACACGCTTCCCCAAGTTTATTTTGAGTGCATGTATTGTAGAGTTTTAAATGTATAATCCTGCATTTTGAAAATTGGTGACTGTTCCAGTGAGAAAATAAAATAATATGTTTCAAGTTTAAAGGTGTTGAGTGAGACTCCTTATTTAAAGGGAATGTGGTCTTCAAAATGTGTTTTTCTCCGGAAGTAAAATGTGTTATCCCAGTGAAGTGTTCAAAGTGTTTGTGTGATCATGTTTCAGAGGAAGTAAAACGACATGCGCCATAAAAAGCGAATTTCATTCTTGGTTTTGGAGTTTGTCCTTCCTCGTCGCTCTCATGAGGAATTTCTAGTTCATGTGTGATTTCGTTCAGTGGGGAAGAAAAGCATGTTCACCCCTACGACGCGTTGTGTATGCCATCGTGTTCCGTATGAAAGAAAGTACGTCTTACCTAAGGGGAATAAATCTCCTTTCGTCATCGTTGTGTGAATTTAAAATGTGACCCACTATACGATCGTCTTCTTAAAACTATGTCGCTCTCACTACAAAGTCACAGATTTTATCACAGAATGTTTTTAATGATTTAAAACATGCAATTAATTATAAATTTCTTTCACGTTCTGTTAAAATTAGTACAATTAACTCTGAAGTTGCCTTTTCTAGTTGTGTTGAAATTTAATTTAAAATAAATAATAAACATTTTAGACATCACTTTTTCATCACCAATGTGACCATTTCATCTCAATTTCAGGGTATTCTTGGATTTGACTTTATTCAAAAATTTAATTTACAATTAAATCCACATTCTGGAACTGTTTCGATTGGTGACGTGCTTGTTCCCTTAATGAAAAATCAGAATCTGAACAGGGAAATTCATACAGCCACTGTAAATAACATGACTAATTCTGAATCGCCTACTATTACACAAGAGTTAAATAATGACATGCCTATTACAATTAAACTTGATAAGAAAATCATTTTACACCCCGATGACTTTCAATATGTAAAACTTAATCTGCATAACTGCCCATATACTGAATTTTTGTTTGAACCTAATATACAATCATTAAAACTTGAAATTTATGATTCAATACATTCCATTGATAATTCTGATATCAAAAATCCCCATTTTTATATCTATGTAAAAAATAATTCTGATGAAACCATACATTTAAACAAAGCAATGAGTATTGGAACTATAAGTCCTATTGATGAAGCTCAATTAAATATTCACACAAATATGCCTGATGACCATGTTAATCTTATTACTGCCTCTGATGAAATAATTCAACAAAGAAAGAATGATCTTACAGAAAATGACTTTGAGTTGAAACATTTAACTCACAATGAACAAAACCAAATAAAAGAAATATTAATGAACCATTTTTCTGCTTTTTCAAAATCTTTGAAAACCTTGGGACACACAGATAAAATTAAACCACAGTTATCATTTATAAATAAATTCCCAATTAGGACTTTACCATTTCCCATCCCTCAATCCTTACAAGATGAGGCTCTGAGACAACTAAATGAACTGCAGGAAGCCAGTATCATTGAAAGAACTCTCACTGAATGGACATCTCCTATGCTTTTAGTAAAAAAGAAAGCTCTAGATCCTAATTCTAAACCGAAATTCAGACTGGCACTCGACTTAAGACTTTTAAATTCTATCTTAAAACCATCGGCTTACCCACTACCAAAAATTTCTACAATTATTTCAAATTTATCAAACTATAAATATTTTATTGTTTTGGATTTATGTAGTGCATATTGGCAAATTGACTTACCTCATGAATACAGAGATATTAATACTTTTACTACACCTTGGGGTACTTTTCGCAGCAACCGCCTTGTTTTCGGTTTAAAAACTGCTGCCAGCACATTTCAAGCTCTAATAGACAATATCTTACAAGAATCTGAAGTTTCTGGAGTTATGGCATATCAAGATGATATTGTTATTGGTTCACATTCTTTCGAGGAAACTCTTCAAAAACTTGACGCCTTACTTAATACTCTAATCAAAAATAACATCACTTTATCCCCAAATAAATGTCAATTCCATCTTACCGAAATAGATTATTGGGCTTTCATCTATCAAATCATAAAATTTCGCCAATCTCCTCCAATATTATCAAAATTACTGGCTTTCCAATTCCTAAAACAAAAAGACAACTTAAACGCTTTCTAGGAGTTTGTGGATTTTATCGAAATTTAATACCTTCATATGCTGAACTAACATATCCTCTTGTCCAGTTAACTTGTCCTAAACAAAGTTTTTAATGGCTTGACATTCACACTAAAGCATTCAATAAACTACAGAAAATTTTCTTCACTAAACCTTTTGTTTGTTTACCTGACTGGTCTAAACCTTTCATTTTGAATACTGATGGTAGTCATCAAGCAATTTCTGGTGTCATTTTACAAGAATTTAATGGTGAATTGCATCCTATTTCTTACTTTAGCAAATCTTTATCTAAATCTGAAAGAAATTATCCAGCCATAAAAATTGAATTAAAGGCTCCCCTAGTAGCAAACGGTCATCGGGTCCTGAAATGCCGATGATCGGACAGGGTGGAAGCGCAGCGCGCGCCATGCAAGGTTCTTCATCGCGTCGGGGGCTCTTATCTCGGAATTTGCTCGGGCATGTCCTCTCCCGAATAGTAGGGTTGGATCATCGGCAAGGGGGGAAAATTGGGCGTAGAGCCGTTGTAAAGCCGATCCGATTGGGGTTATATTCATCTCGGAAGAGCAAACACCTTGCAACTTTAGGATGTGAAGCCTATGACCTTTGATAAAATTTTAAACTGAATAATCGATAAAAATTGGGGTATATCCCAGCTAGATAAAATTTTTTAAGAGTAAAAAAAAAAGCAAATTCGAACTTCTTCCTCTTCTCCTTGAATTTTAATGCTGCCATCTGAACTTCATTTTTCAAGCTTCCGAGACTTGGTTTCGAACTGGGGAACTAACGCTTGGTAGTCCGGCACTCTAACCACTAGACGGGGGCCTGACTCGTTATGAGCGAGACTAAAATTTGAAGTGATTGTTGTTTCAAGTTCCGAATTGGAATATTTAAGTTTCTAATTAAATAAAACTAGACTTTTCCTGTACACTACTCAAAATTAAAAAGATTTTGCGACTTCTATCCGTTTTAAGCATTTGGGACCTGTGTACGGCCGCAAAAAAAAAAAAAAAAAGTTTGTCTGTTTTAAAAATATTCATTATAATGAATATTTTAAAAATCTCTCTATAGATTTTGAGATTTTTCGAAGATTGTTTCAAACTGCGTAAATTTTTGTTCACACATCAAGTAAAAGTGACTAAAGCGAAAGGAATGAAATTTACTGACACGATAGGCAATCACTCACCTTAAGCTATAATCGTCGGATTAAAAAAAAAAAAAAATTAGATTTTGAGATTTTTTTCTGAAAATCGTTTTAAACTGCGTAAATTTTTGTCGGCGCATCACATACGACTTAAGTGAATAAAGCAAAATTTAGTGACTCGATAGATGGTCGTACTATTTAAACTATGCCCCTAAAGTTTAAAATTTGGATTAGATTTTGAGATTTTGCGAAAACTGTTCAAACTGCTTAAATCCCAGCTAGAAAATGTTTGCACTTCTTGTGCAAAAAATTTGCATATAAAGTGAATATTTTGAATACTTTGAAAAGTATACACTTTTTGTGCACAATTTTTGACAATATAGAATATTCACTTTTTAGTATGCATAAAAACTGTATATAGTTTCCACAAAAAGTGTATGCTTTCAAAATATTAAAAAATATCCACTTTTTATGCACAAATTGTACACAATCTATACTTTTTTTGCAAAAAAAGTGAAGACATTTCTAGCTGGGTATATTCATCTCGGAAGAGCAAACGCCTTGCAACTTAGGATGTGAAGCCTATGACCTTTGGTGAAACTTTTAAACTGAGCAATCGATAAAAATTGGCACATATATCGTTGATTTGCATATTAGCTTATTTCTTTTATTGTATCAATTGATTCCTGTACTTTCATATGCATATATAATTTTATAACTGAATATCCTTTTCTTCAAGGCTGTTCTAGGGAAGAATGCAAGTTTTTGAATGAAATGCCATTAAAAATTTACTCAAAGGAAAATTTTATATATATATATATTAATTTCGCACTTTTTCAGGAAACTTCCAGAATTTTTAGTCGCTGACAAATTTTGTTTTAAAAATATTCCTTGTCTCCCCTCTTTGACAGAGTCTGACTAAGGCAGGTGCCCTTTTAGCTAGCACAAGATAGATACATACAGGAGAACACGACAAAGCTAAGAGCAGGTAGAGGACAACATGATTCCGCATTTTGTCGCCTGTCTTGTCTTCCCGCGTAATAGCTTAGCCAATCAGCAACCTTAAAACAAACATATGGTGTGCATATATTGCTCTTTGCACATTAATGAAGGAACGGAGATATCGAGCCGTTCTGCTACTTGGGAGAAAGACCGATGTAAACATGTTTGCTCGCTTTACCCTTCGCAATCTTGAAAGCGCCTATCAGATCTCAGTGTAAAGATTCGATCATCGGGTAAAGATGAACATACGAAAAATTAAGGATGACCAGTAATGATCAGGCGATGAATAGCCGATGCACCGATCATAGGCCTGGTAAAGCCCGAGCAAAGATTGCTGCTAGGGTCTACATGACTCTGTTTTAGCATTTAAACATTTTCTATACAATCGAGAATTTATTGTTATGTCCAGGGGCGGATCCAGAGAAACCATCTGGGGGGGGGCTTCGTTTTTCATTAGGATGATACATTGATTTCCCAATACTTTTTCTCCCAATGTATAATTAGACATGGTATATCGCAACTAAATTTGTATGTTGTCTGCTGCAAGAACCGTCGAAAGAAAACTCGGAAGGGGGGGGGGCAGAGCTATTGTGCGCCCTATATCGATCAAGTTAAGGCCGATGCTCATAAGCCACGTGTTTTATGCGTTTCAATGGACGACGGGACTGATACGGAAAAAAAAAATGTTCCGTTGCTCTCTCCATTATGTGGGGGGACAGGGTTTTCAGTTTAACACATTAATCTTTTGTTGGTAGATCCCGACTGGTCATTAAAAGTCGTAAATTTAGCCAGAAAAATGTCGCCTCAACCACTGTATTGGCGGCAAGACGTGGCTAATCAGCAACGACCTTTATTCCTGTTTTTGTTCGCGGGCCCTACCCATTAACATTTTTGTGTGTACAGAGTATAATTCCTGAATGCATTATTGAACCCATTTCACAGCCACCGTGCAATATACAGTGTTCACAGTATAAATTTTCGCATTTTAGGATGGCATTAAGTTTTCCAGATTAAGTAATTCCCACCTTTTTCTGTGAGGACTGTAATAAACCAACCTCAATTGCTATTTACAATTATTATCACTATTACCTGCTATTTACAATTTGAGCTTTCTTTTTAAAAACCAGACCAGCTATACATTGCCAGGTACTCGCTTTGTCTGATAGCTTAGAATAGTTTTATTTTTACATTGAGGATTTGTACCCATACGTCTGGTTGGTGTGGACAACTCATGAGCAGTGGCGGATCCAGAAATTTTTTTTGGGAGGGGCTAAATTTTTAAAAAAGCTTATTTCACCCAATTAAAATATACTATAAATCAAAATTTTAGTCTAAACCAATGTATTAGGCTTTTGGGAGGGGCTAAGTAATAAAATATGATCATTTTAGCTATTCAAAGTGTATAATAAAGCAGAATGTTAACCTTGAGCAATCTCTTTTGGGGGGGGGCTAAAGCCCCCTATTCCCTTCCCTGGATCCGCTACTGCTCATGAGAGCAGTTGAAAGAATGAAAGCTGTACAAATTGTGGTGGGTTGGATTGTTCATCTATGCTTCAGCATCACTTAAGGCCGATGCTGATTGCCGCTGCGCCTAACGTGACTGCAGTGGGTAAGAGGTCATTCTCGTCGGGAATTTACGACTTTTTAATGGCTATTCGGGGTTTACTGATAAAAGATTTCTGCACTAAACCGCAAAATCCATCCCCTATTTAATAGAGAGAGCAACGGAAGATATTTTCCCCCCGTATCAGAGTGCCGTCGTCCATTCAAATACGGAGGAACCTGTTAAGTCACCACTTTGGTAAAGAGATCATCTGTCTATAGTGACAATTTTAATACAATTTCGCTTTACAACCATCACAATTTACCAACTTTGCAAGGTGACCGTCTTTATAAGGTGACCAGTTTTGTTCTTCCCACGGGTAGTCCCATTAGATAGGCCCCACTGTGCAAATAAAACTGGGAACTGTGCTCCAGCCACTGTGGTGATAGCGAGTCAATAAAATTTGCCCCTCCTTCTGTTTAAAAATAAAAGCTCTATCATTTTTGTAAATAGAGAAATTATGTTTAGTCCACAAGGATTGGTGTAAATATTCTTGGTATATATATAATTGGCTCTCTGTTTAACGACTTTCAAGGAACCATGAAAACGTGAAAAATCGTCCTTAAATTGAGATCTTCCATAATCAGAATTTGTAAAAGAATAGCATTTCCCTTTACACTTTGGAAGATACCTGGTTCAAAACCAGTTCGCATCCGCCTAACTAACTGTTCGGAGTTTTCCGTGCTTTCCTCCGAAACTTAGAGTAAATAAGGGTTAGGACCCATTAGAAAGATCCCCACGTAGTGCACCCCACCCATCGGCTTAGATTCCATGTGCAGATAATTGGCCGTAATCCTACAGCACCAACACCAACCCTTTACACTTTAGATTCTTAGGACTGTGAATATTTTTTTTTGATATATTGGCGTGTTTAAAGATGTTACTTTTATTATCATTATATTATTTTATTATACTAGGGGCCAAGCCCCCCAGACTCGCTACACTCGCTTTTCGTATGAGGCATTCGGCCCTTAATAAGGCTTATTCGTAAAAAAGACATAATTTCAACAGACAAAACCCGAAGATTGGATCAGATAGAATGTTACTGAGCTACACATTGCTTGGTTCTTGCATGTTCATTGGTACATAAAAATTTAAACTTCACACTACAGTAGACCCCCTCCCCCTCATAACACGAAAGATATTTTGTTATGGGAATCCTTGTTGTACGGGTCCTGAGCTATACTCCACCTGGAGTGCGGACTCCGCTTATAATCGCTGGAAAAATTATTTGCACTCCTCAGAAACACAATGATATTTAATGTTGCCATTCAAAAGTTATATTAATTAGGAGCTAAAGCGTAATAAAATCAGAACATCTGTTTCAGCTGTATTTTTAATAATGTAAAACCTATTGGACACCTTGCGAATTTGCCACCCATGGCGATTTCTCATTATTTGGCGACTTGCGTACATGTAAAGTTAATAAAAGCTACGGGGCAGATAGAATAGCCTACCAATGGCGACTTTTCATTATTTGGCGATTGACACATGCTCACAACCTATATTTACTGTTCATTTAAGGTTACCGGAAAACCGTTATCCATATTTTCATTTGCATAATCGTTTGCAGATTGGCGTACTTAGCACCACGAATTATACCATCTCGTCGCGCTAGTAAATATCCAAAGTGTACTGTAACTGCTATAATGGCATAGTTAACGCCGCCAAATATTTCTACTGGTAGCAAATAATCCAGCTGGACCTACTGGTAGCAAATAATCCAGCTGAAAATAATCTGCATTTTAATTATTTTTCATTTTCAAGATATTAGTTATTCTGTTTTGGATAAACGAATAATCGCTCATTCTAAACTCCCATTGTCTAAGCGAACTTACTATTTGAAAATTGTCAACTTTGTGTAACACATTTTGAGTTACTTATTTCATATAGCTTTTATTTTGGCGTAAAATGGGTGTATTTCTACTTCATGTTTGACAATTTCACGTGATACTACATACTTGGAAACGCTTTGTTGCAAAGGAATGAATGATTTTATGCCAAATCTGGCAACCATTCTGTTTATTTTGCCGTTTCTTATTAATATCTTCCAAAATAATTCGATTTTCGAAATTTAAGTCAGCTTATCAGGTTCCTCGGAATTTTTCGAATCTGTGAGCACCTTAGTCAAATTTAGATCCCCACGGTTTAGGAGGAGATAGGCTAAAAAGCTTTGACAGCGCCAGCGGCCTTTACTGTTTTTTAGAATAGAGAGACACAAAAAATTATTTTAAGTTACCTTAAAAAAGGATAGTAAACACAAGTAATACAATAAAATTAGGTTTCAAGAAAATCAAACTGAGTCAGTTGTTTCATTTTTTCGCCTTCCCGTGTTTCTTTCTTCCAGATTTTGTCAAATGTGAAATGCGTCAGCTTCCATTTTCTGAATTTTTTTAGCTAACCAGCCGAAGCCTTAAAATTTTGCATTCCAAATTTTTCTGCCGGAATAACAAGCACTGCAGTAATTGCATGATTTTATTTTATTTTGGTAATACGAACAATTATCTACATGAGGGATCTAGGCCGAGGCCGAGTACGGGGTGCCCTACGTGGGGGTTTTTCTAAGGGGTCTTAATCCGTATTTATGAGAAGTTTCGGAGAAAACTTCGTAAGAATCTGAACGGCTTAACTGACGGACGCGACCTAAGTTTGAACCAGGCACTTTTTTTTTTCCTCCCAGTTGCGAGCGCTATGCGCTTAGCCACTCGTCGGGCCTCCAGAAATTGGAGTTATGTGTTATGTGATGTTATGTGGCAAGTTTATACTAGAGGCATCTGCATTCTGGGGCGGTTGCCTTGGTTGGAGGATTTTTTAAGAGGTTCTAGCGCGTATTCACGTTAAGTCTGGAGAAAACCATCTGGAAAAACTCCAGATGGTTAGATCGACAGCCGCGCGGTAGGCCCAACGCGGGACCTTCACACTTCAGCCGCCTATCATGTCGAGTGTCTTTTCCAGTACTCCATGGTGAGGCTCAGAAATTAGAATGTTGGATGCTCTTGCTTCATGCAACCATTTGCATGCGGAAGTGCCTTGGCAAACTCTTCTAATCGGCCACATTGGCTTTTCGGATGTTTGGATTTGGATCCCGAACTAAATTTTATGCTGCTTCAAGAATTTTCCCTTTGCTTCTAAAATACCTTTGAGATTGCCTTGCGAATTGCACTTTTGACATTCCCCGACACTTTTTTCCCACTCTTAAAAAAATTTTCCCCGATTCCTGTAGCGTAAGATGAAAAAAATATCATTGTTAAAAAGAAACGACGTCGTCTTTGAATAGAAATTTTTTACGTTGAAGCAGTGGCGGATTATTGCAAGTTTGTCGGGGGGGAAGTTGTCGGTGGGGGTGGTTAGTTAAAAGATTGACATATACATACATTTTATGGAAGCAAAATAGGATCTTTTACATTAATTTCTTTTTCTCGGGGGGGGGGCGGTCGCCCCCTCCGCACCCCCTTTAATCCGCCCTTGCGTTGAAGTTGTTGGGACTTTGAAATATCGTCTTTGGAAAGAGGTCGTCGTTAAACAGAGAGTCAACTGTATATGCAGTGCTACTTTCTTAAATTTCAGTTCATGAGAAAATTTACGATTTTTCCCTAATCCAACTTCCCTAATCCATAGTGTATTTTTAGCTCTGGGGGGGGGGGGGGCTCGAGCCCCCAGAGCCCCCCCCCCCGTGGATCCGCCACTGGTTATGTCAGACAGTAAACCATTAAAGCACTATAGAAAAACTACTTCTCCTGCTGATCTCACTACAAAATGGCTATGCGAATTAAGTGAATATACATTTAATTTCAAACACATTCCTGGTAATCAAAATCTTTTGGCTGATTAATTTTCACGTCTTGAAGAAATGCCACCACACCATGACATAAATTCTCAAAAGCACTCTAAATGTAAATAATGATGTACTTCCTGTCGTTGATGATGCAATTTCTGAAACACCTGATAATTTTGAACAGATTAATTATTTAAATGTTTCACAGTCTTCGCCACAAGACCCACTTTTAGAAATTTCTTGTAAAACATTTGTTGATGAACAGCAAAAAGACAAAACTATTTCGAAAATTATAAATGATTTGGAATCTAATAACAACAGCAACAACAATAAATGTTATTTTCTACATCCTCATAATAAATTATTGTACTATGCTAAAGAATCTTCATCTTTGGAAATTCATCCTACTATTGTTGTTCCTAACTCTCTAAAGAAAAAAGTTTTGGCCATTGCCCATTTACCATATTTTGGTATTGCAAAAACATATGAATTTCTTCGACAGCGTTATTTTTGGTTTGGTATGTATGCTGATACAGTTAACTTTATTAATTCATGTACTAAATGCATAACTTTAAAATCTCATGCTACTCCACCTATTCCTTTGCAAAATATTCACATACCTGAAAAACCTAATGAAGTAATTTCCATGGACATTCTTGGACCTCTAAATAATGGAAAATATATTCTTACAATAATTGATCATTTTACTCGTTTTCTACAACTCTACCCCTTAAACTCTATTACTACTGATGCTGTTGCTAACTGTTTATTTTCATACATTTCAACTTTTGGCAGACCTGCCATTATACTTACTGACTTAGGTACTCAATTTACTAGTGCTGTTTTTGAAACCTTTAACAAAGTTTTTGGAATTAAATTAAGACATACTACTTCTGGACATCCACAGGCTAATTCAATTAGTGAGGGAATCAATATCTCAATTAAATCAACTGTAAATGCTCTAATTCAAGATGGTTATAACTTTGCTCATTCTGTAAACATTCATGTAAATATGTATAATGCTTCTACACATTCTTCTACTCAATTTTCTCCTAATGTAGTACAATTTGGAAGAGAGTTACCTATGACCCACCAGAGATGACCAGAGACACGTATGACCCACAACTACAGTTTCATCATTTAGATAAAGCTCATTATCTGTCTCAAGTAATGTCCACCCTGAAGCGAATTTATGCTGACACATATTCTAATCTAAAGTCTGCACAATATGAACAAAATTTAAAGAAAAATGAAAATGCCAAGCGTAGATTTCTTTTCCCTGGTGATATTGTTTACTTAAAGTCTAAAGATAAATATAATAAACATCTTACTGGACCTTATAAGGTTATACAAAAATATTCTCCTGTTATTTATTCAATTCAATTATTAGACAATCCTGACACAGTTCGCAAAATGAATATTGATAGGTTAAAACTTGCTCCTCCTCGAAGGTCTTTACTTAACGACTTGCCTATTATTGATAGTCACTATCAGGTTCCTACTTCACACTCGTATAATTTTAGGCCACGTAAAAATTAATTTAACCTGTTTTTTTGCTTTTTTACTGGGCACTTTCAATGCGAACAGCCTGATCAACTGTTTGTATTGAACCTGTTCCTTTCTTCTTTTAACTGCTGTAATATATTTAAAATAATTTTTAATTTACCATAATTCTCTGACATCGAGAATGACATCGTTATGTGGCAGTTTAGATTCCCAATGTGGTAAACATTGACATTTTTTTCTTCTACAGTTCTACTGTCCCCCCCTTCTCCACTAGTAATTTGAAGAAATCCCGTTTGATGTAAGTGAAATCAAACTATTGCACTCAATTTTTTTTCTTTTTTTTCTCTCAATTGTTACTGGGCTGTGTCGTTGTGCGACTTTGGGATTCCCACTCCTTGACCACCCTTTTCGTATAAGTATTATATTCTGTGATCATTTCCCTTATTTTAGGAGTTTTTCATAGAATTTAATTACTTTTTCTCTTTTCAGCCGATTAGCATTTTTTCCTTTTTTGCTTTCCTTTTTTGGGAAGCTAACTCAGCGAAAAGTTTTAGCCTTGCAATACTATAATTGCAATTTTCATTGGCCCACCAAAGCCTTTTCAGTTTTGAAATTAAAAATTTTTTTGGTTCACAATGTTGTGTTTAAATAAATTAATAAATAAATAAAATAAAATAAAGACATGAGTAAGTTTGTGTTGTCGCTATAATGTGAAATATGAGATAAAGTAAATGTATATATTTTGTATGTCCTTTTTCTTTCAAGATGGCAAATTTTTCACAAGAACAATGTTGTATTGAAATCCTTCTGAATGGCTACAAGTGGTACCACTTCAAAAAAAAATCAGAGCTCTTTCTTTTTATATATAACAAATCCCGGGTTACCTTTTTATTGAATTTTTGTGTGAAATATTATCTTTCTTTGATATCAAATACTATTGAAATATGTATATGCAAGAACTGTTGACAATCTTTTTCAGCTGACAATATCAGCAATGCAAGAACCTCAGCACAGTTTTAGATTTCGTGATTTTTTTAGTATACAAATAGACTGAATCATGTAAAATCAAGACGGACAATTTTAAGGTTTTCTGCAAGAACTTTATGCAATTTTTTAATATTACTGGACTTTGATTGATATACTATTTTAACCCATTTATGCCTAGCGTCCCTTTTTTGGGACGGCATTATCGCTATCATTCGAAAACGTTATTTATTTTTCCTAGCTTTTATTCGCGAGTATTGAACCTCAATTCCACAAAATATTTTAATATGGCAAGTAGGATGTTGACATTTCAATTTTTATACTTAACGATTTTAAATGAAATCATCCCTTGTTCGAAAAGTTGACATCAGAAATTGATCAATTACTTGTGGTGTTAGCAAAAATCGAAGAAAGTCGCAAAAATATCCAGGCACGAATGGGTTAATATTTATACTGAACATGTAATTTTTTTCTGAAAACTTGGGGGAGTATATGTCACGTTGACACAACGTGCATATTCTATAATGAAAAATTATTAATGCAAAACCTAATTAATATTGTCTAAATTTAAACTAATAATCTATTCTAAATCTAATTTAAAAGTTTTTAACAATAACTATCTTTTAAAGCTTTCAATTTTCCTCTTGGCCTTCTCAATTACAGCGCATTAACGTATGCTAAAGCATTTCCCTTTCAGCTGCTTTGAAATAAAATAACAGTTGACGCCGGCTAAAAGAATAATCATAACATCCCTTCGCTGGCATATTTCTCTGCTCCGCTGAAACAGATGTGTCTCTCTTGCGGTTTTGCCCTGATACGCAAGAAGAATATTGCTCGAAAAACACCTGCTAAAATTGTTCCAGAAAGTTCGGGCTCTTTCTATAGACACATGTTTTAACGGTTTTTCCTTTAGCAGTTGGAGAGTAATTTTTGGTGGGGCAAGCCACTCACTTCATGTGAGGAGGCTTTGCCCACCACGACGCGTTGCGCGGATTTGCATCTACGCCGATCACTTATGGTGACGGAGGCTTTCGACACACCGTGGTGCGAGGCCGTAATGGCATCAAGCCGTGATGTTTTTGTCAACACGCTTCCCCAAGTTTATTTTGAGTGCATGTATTGTAGAGTTTTAAATGTATAATCCTGCATTTTGAAAATTGGTGACTGTTCCAGTGAGAAAATAAAATAATATGTTTCAAGTTTAAAGGTGTTGAGTGAGACTCCTTATTTAAAGGGAATGTGGTCTTCAAAATGTGTTTTTCTCCGGAAGTAAAATGTGTTATCCCAGTGAAGTGTTCAAAGTGTTTGTGTGATCATGTTTCAGAGGAAGTAAAACGAAATGCGCCATAAAAAGCGAATTTCATTCTTGGTTTTGGAGTTTGTCCTTCCTCGTCGCTCTCATGAGGAATTTCTAGTTCATGTGTGATTTCGTTCAGTGGGGAAGAAAAGCATGTTCACCCCTACGACGCGTTGTGTATGCCATCGTGTTCCGTATGAAAGAAAGTACGTCTTACCTAAGGGGAATAAATCTCCTTTCGTCATCGTTGTGTGAATTTAAAATGTGACCCACTATACGATCGTCTTCTTAAAACTATGTCGCTCTCACTACAAAGTCGTACCAGTTATAATCTTTACAAAATAATTCATCGTCTTTTTACGATCACTACCATCCACCGTACATCTCCATAGGATATAACTTATTACTATTTTATGGGAAAATAATATTAATAATAACAATTAGTTAGATATTAGAATATTAGTACATATATTAATTACCATATTAAGTGATATGTGCATTTGCATTCGCATAGCTCGGCTTATGGTGAAAGAGGCATTTTTTTTAATAACAGATGAAACATTTTATTTAGAAATATTAATTTTTTAAGAGAAAAATATGAAATATCCATAAGATTTATTTACATACGTATTCATCCATTTTGATGAAAACTTTGTAAATTTATGCGAGGCGAGAAATCTCGGGCGAGACAAGGCTCTGTCTCGTCTCGGGAGGCGATACGAGATGTTTCGCGTCCATCCCTAACCTTCTTAGGTCATTTATCATAATAATATTTTGCACTGACAAACAGTTTAAGGTAATGAAAGAAATATGAAAGTTGAATAATTTCCATCAATACTGTTTACTTCATTTAGTAGAGGGGGGAAAAAAGGATAAGGTTTCAAATAAAATGTAGTAGCTAACCAAATTGCATGTAAAATTTTAAGGACTATTATTGATTTTCAAGGACTTTTATTCACTAGTGAACTTTGTAATGAAAACTTTGCATGTTTTCCCCCAAAACATATGAATCATGAAATAGCAATTTATTTCTGGAAACTAATTTAAATCTAAGAAGCAGGGTTGTCTGGTTTAAGGTTTAAAACAGATCAAAAATTAAAAGACGACTTTTCATCACGTGTTAAGTTTTGTTATTTAATAAAACATACAATAATTAAGGAGCTTAAAGCTCTATATACATTGCACATAAGTAGTCTTATTCTCCTATACTTCCAATATAGTGAAATATCTTAACAATTTTCCTTACTGTCCTTTGAACTGAATGATTTTAGTATATAATTGTCGGACATTTTTCTCATTTTTATTATTCCTACTTAAGCGCTTACTAAAATAGTGATATCGCACATGTAAATATTGATCGATCCCTGATTTTATCAGATGAAGAAGATGGTTATGCATGACTTCATTTTGAAGCATATGCTCGTTTAAAGAAGGAAACAAATCTTCTCCTATCAACGAATTTAATGCAGCTGCCGAGGTATATTCTATACTGTAAATTAATAGGTGTGTAAATAATACGTGTTTAAAAATAATTGATTATTTAAAAATAAACAGTAAAAGTATTACAGAATTAAGATTAAAATTATGCCTAAAGATGTGGCTTTAAGATAAACTTACATACAATCAGTAAAAAATGAGAAATACAGCAGTTTTGTTCTTAAAAATTTACATGCATGCCAATGACGATATCGGATGTTCTGGGCAAGAGAGGGGGCGTGGTCGTTGGCTTCAAAAACCGGAAACATGGGCGCCTCCATATGTTGAACCTCCTTGCGGTTCGCATACTGATTCAGTTTCAATAACAGATTGCACTCATGCTCACAGTTCCAAATATCTCTCTCTGTAAACTTCCGATTCCTCCAAATCTTTTACAAAAAGGCTTTCGCCATGTTCTTGCACCAATAAGAACTCATATATTGCAGTTTGACATTCATATCCCAGACAGCACAGCAAACTTGCTGCAAGCTTGATTTATCAAGTCAATAAGCTTGAAAATTCCAGGCGTGTAAGCTTGATGCAAGCTTGAATCAAGTATTCTAGTTTACACTTCCCCAGCTTGCATTAAGCTTGACATTTCAAGCTTGAATCAAGCTTGACATTTCAAGCTTGAATCGAGCTTAAAAAAAATTTTCTAAATACACGGGGCGCCCGCTGGCAAACGCGCCTCACATACTGTATTTTCCCGCGCATTTCCCCCCTCTATGCTGTAATTTGAAGCTGTTTCCATCGAGTGTCCGTGGCTAGAATAGAACCCGGGACTTTTCGGTTAGTAGCCGAGCGCGTTATCCATTCAGCCACCGGAGCCTTGAGGAAAGTTTGAAGTGAATTATTAAGCGGTTTTCTGGCCAGATTGATAAGTGGGCGATATGTTATTTGTTATTTTTTATTTTTCCATGGGATGCATCAAAATTAAAATAATTTTATGTGTGATTTAGAGACTCTACTAATAGGGAAATAAACATAATATAAACTTAAGAGCAACACACGTTTTAAAACTTTCGCAACACTCATGAGCAATACTGCCGCTGGCCAAAATCGAGACAAACGACTGATTTTGAAATCAATTTCGTAGTATAATTGTATTTTATTTTGAAGAATTTCCATATATAGAATGGGTTTACTTACTTAACACAAATTTTGTGTTAAGTAATCTGAAATCAAAGAAGCAGATAGTTAAACGTTACTTCGAAATGCTATATCACAGTTGCTAACATAACATGTATGGAATACAAACACTTTAGTCATTTTTGTAAATATTTCTTATAATAACAAATAATTGAAAAATTTTGCTATTTTTTAACGCTAAAAATTCTCTTTACAAATGTGGTTAGTTATTTTCCTACATATTGGTATGCTATATCGATATAGACCCTAGTAGCAAACGGTCATCGGTTCCTGAAATGCCGATGATCGGACAGGGAGGAAGCGCAGCGCGCGCCATGCAAGGTTCTTCATCGCGTCGGGGGCTCTTATCTCGGACTTTGCTCGGGCATGTCCTCTCCCGAATAGTAGGGTTGGATCATCGGCAAGGGGGGAAAATTGGGCGTAGAGCCGTTGTAAAGCCGATGCGATTGGGGTTATATTCATCTCGGAAGAGCAAACACCTTGCAACTTAGGATGTGAAGCCTATGACCTTTGATAAAATTTTAAACTGAACAATCGATAAAAATTAGGGTATATCCCAGCTAGATAAAATTTTCTAACAGTAAAAAAAAAAAAAAGCAAATTCGAACTTCTTCCTCTTCTCTTTGAATTCTAATGCTGCCATCTGAACTTCATTTTTGAAGTTTCCGAGACTTGGCTTCGAACTGGGTAACTAACGCTTGATAGCCCGACATTCTAACCACTAGACGGGGTCTGACATGTTATTAGCGAGACTAAAATTTGAAGTGATTGTTGTTTCAAGTTCCGAATTGGAATATTTAAGTTTCTAATTAAATAAAACTAGACTTTTCCTGTACACTACTCAAAATTAAAAAGATTTTGCGATTTCTATCCGTTTTAAGCATTTGGGACCCGTAAAAAAAAAAGAAAAAAAAGTTTGTCTGTTTTAAAAATATTCATTATAATGAATATTTTAAAAATCTCTATAGATTTTGAGATTTTTCGAAGATTGTTTCAAACTGCGTAAATTTTTGTTCGCACGTCAAGTAAAAGTGACTAAAGCGAAAGGAATGAAATTTAGTGATATGATAGGCAATCACTCACCTTAATCTATAATCGTCGGATTAAAAAAAAAAATAGATTTTGAGATTTTTTCTGAAAATCGTTTTAAACTGCGTAAATTTTTGTCGGCGCATCACATACGACTTAAGTGAATAAAGCAAAATTTAGTGACACAATAGGTGGTCGTACAATTTAAACTATGCCCTAAAGTTTAAAATTTGGATTAGCTTTTGAGATTTTGCGAAAACTGTTCGCCTGTCGCCTGTCTTATCTTCCCGCGTAATAGCTTAGCCAATCAGCAACCTTAAAACAAACATATGGTGTGCATATGATGCTCTTTGCACATTAATGAAGGAACGGAGATATCCAGCCGTTCAGCTACTTGGTAGAAAGACCGATATAAACCTGTTTGCTCGCTTTACCCTTCGTAATCTTGAAAGCGCCTATCAGATCTCAGTGTAAAGATTCGATCATCGGGAAAAGATGAACATACGAAAAATTAAGGATGATCAGTAATGATCAGGCGATGAATAGCCGATGCACCGATCATAGGCCTGGTAAAGCCCGAGCAAAGATTGCTGCTAGGGGAGCATTTCGAAGAATTAAAAATAAGTTTAAATTAATTTATACAAATGTAAATTTGAATTATTTTCATTGTTCATACTTTATAATTAAAAAAAAAATATTTAACTTCTTAATTTTTTTTTAATCTTTTGTAATTTTATTTTAAAACTACAAAAGTGTAAGATGTAAGATTTTTGGGCCCTAAAATCTGTAGGCCCTGGGCAGTTGCCCCGTTTGCCTTGCCGGTAATATGGCACTGGTAATAAAATAAACACATCTTTTACGAACTTTCAGCAAATTTGAGGACGCTAGACAATTAATGTCCATTCTCTTTCACAGATGGCGCCATCAACGCTCCTTTAAAAAGGAAAAATCAAGCGAGTAGCAATTGCCAAGCTTAAATCAAGTTGTATTTAAGCTTGACAATTCAACTTGACTCCTGCAAGCTTGCTGCCAGCTTAGAATTAGTTGAACTGTCAAGCTTGCATTAATGCGTCAAATTCAAAGAAATGCCAAGCTTGATTTAAGCTTATGTGCTGTCTGGGTATAGGCGTTGGAATTTATTATCTGCGCCTTCAGGACCGAAAACGAAGTAGACTCGTTGGCATCCTTCAGTAATTCCGATTCAATTTTGTCGGAACAGAGCGTAAAAGCAGCTCTGAGACCTTTCCTTTTCACTTATAAAGCATTCAGCTCCATATCAAAAATTTCAAACGTTCATAGTTTCAATTCAGAATTCAGTTCGAAAAATAATTTCGTCAAAGCTCTAAACAGCTTATTATTTAAATCCATATACACCAGGTCCCACCGAGGGTACAATTTATGTTGAGAACATTCTTCAAAATAAAAAACGCTTATTTCATTAAATGCAGGTTGTATCTACCCGATGCGTGGTGTAATTGGACCAAAGAACGAGACGTCCTTTTACTTTGAATATAGCATTTATTCTGCATACAGCTGATATGTCACACAAAAACAAAGAACAAAAAATAAGAAAAAATACACCCGCTCTCACTGCTGCTGAAAACGGAAGTTCGTCTGTAACATGACTTGTGGCGCCAACACTCGCATTATTCATTTTGGTGTTGCATTTGTAACATCCGACTTACTGACGGCAACCTTGGAGATTGCGTTCATAACAATTCATTGGGTAAGTTAAGTATTAAGAAACAATGTAACCAGCACCAATAATTGAAGAATCATAGCAATATTTTGGCGATATTTGTTTTTGTTGTATTTGAGAGGTTTCTGACTGCAATCTCTAAGATGGTCTTACACCCCTGAATATCCGTTTAACATTTATTTAATTCCAAATAACATTTATTAGCAAACCTAGAAGAACACAATAGAAATATAAACACAGAAGAAGGGGGAGGGAGTGACAGCCGCGGGTTGCAGACATGGGTGCGCAAACCTACACAGCCAGGAGGTTTTCTTGGCGATTTAAGTGGTACCGTGCGCTAACCAATTGCGCCATACTCAGGGCGCGTTCGAGAATTCATCGGTTGTGCACCGGTAACACCGGTGCACGACCAGAGCGTTCGAAAAGGCGGAGCGTGGGGCGGAGCTCTAAAAGTAACCGCGTTCGAAAACGTTTCGGCCATGTAGCGGTTGTCTGCTCAGCGTGACCAGAGCGCATCCAGAATGACCCTGCTAGCGAGGTGGGTTATTCCGGTTATTATCGTAGTGTTGCCAGCGTTTATTTTTGTTTTCTCGGCTTAGAATCCGATGTGGTGAGGATGACCGAAACCGGTTGACAACCGTGACGTCACTTAACCGAAGAATGACCGCGACCGGTAGCACCGGTGCATAACCAACCGGTGAATTCTCGAACGGGCCCTCAGACATACGTACATACTCAGACACCACCGGCTTAAAACCTGCAGGATACATATTGGCGATAAACTGCTAATACCTACAGGGTCCGTACTGGCGATAAGCTGCCAAAGCTAGTCATACCACTTGCGATTTGTTTAACCAATCAGGAGCATTCATTTAAAACACTATGTGGGTATTGTGAATATGCGTTTCTTGGCGATATTTTAAGACTTTTTCCACTGGTACTGCGTTCGAAAAGACAGCACTGCGTACGGGAATAAACCAACTAAAGATTCAGCAGGTTATTCGGATTACTGTTTGTTTACAAATATCGTTCCGCGTACGATATATTCTTACATTGTTGTGAGATTATGGAACGAATAAAATTTTATGTTTGAATTATAATTGATCAACTTTTCTGTTTGTCCTTGAAAACATCAAATAACATTAATATTTATAGTAAAAGAAGTAGTTATTTAAATTCCTTTACGATATATTCGGATTTTTTTTGAAAAAGAGAGGAAAAATGTACTGTTTGCTATTATATTTATCGTAGTGTTCTTTTACATATGTTTAATACCAGTAAAATACCACCAGTTACCAGATTAATAAAAAATGTGCATTATATATATCATATAACACATTTGTACATGTTTTGTATTTTTATACGCATGAAAATGCTACTAAAAAGTAATCCAATAAATCATCTACAGGAAAGCGTGCCCCAATTAATGTTATCTGTACTTTACTGCGTAATTATTTAAATTTAATAGGAATTATAAGTTCAAAATGTAAATGTATGATAATGCTTCAATCTTGATTATTTGTTTTGTTTGTGAATTAAGGCGGATTAACTTCTCTAGGGTCCTAGGCCTAGGGGGAACTCTCTCTGTGGGGGATTTTCTAAGTCAGAACAGAAATCAAAAACTGAAATAATACTTAACATCAAAATCAAAATTGAAAATTTATATTAAAACTTACTTTGCTACCTTCACTTATCATTTAGAACAGAGCCTGTTCTACAGATACAGGAAGATTTGCTCCAAGTTTGAATCAGAATCTAAAACAAAACACACTTAAATAATAACCTCAAATCGAAACCGTTTTTTCTGTTATAAATAACTTTTGTCGAAAAGCTAGTGCTTTACATATAGTTGTAAATTAGTGCTTTACATATAGTGAAACTCCTCACGTGCCTTCTTCAGCGCGTTGAAATGGAAAAGCTTCCTATGCTCTAAGGAAATGGGATAAAAAAAGACTTAATAATTTTTTTTCTGAAAGACTTTTAACAGAATTATCTCATGATTCTTTTTTAGAGTAATAATTCGAGTATTTATTTTCTACGGAAAGAAAAGGTAAGCGAACCAAAAACATGGACATATTTAAAAATTCAGCCTTTTCTGCTGTTTGGACCCCCTCTAAAAATTTTTTCTGGATATGTTCCTGCCAACAAAGAATTACGTTAGAACAAAATTTGAATTATTTATCATCTGTTATTTGTAAAACTGTTCATAGATAACAAGGTTAGTGTTGGGGGGTGGGGAAATGTGGAAGAAGAAGAAGCCTGAAAATTTTTTATTTTCATTACTTATTTACTTGAAAAATTTTTAATTTCAACAAATTATGTATTTATACACCATTCTGTTACTTCATTTAATTTAATAAGAGTGTGGTGACGTGAACTTTACTGGCCCGAATCTGATGGGCCTATTTGGTAATCAGGGCCTGACTATAGGCAAAAAAATACTCGACCTGATTCCATTCTGTATTGCACAAAATTGTATGTATATATAACAACCACAATGAAACTCTTTTTAATGCTGCTTCAAATAGCTTTGCCAGTATGACTGTTTATTTATTTTATATATCTCACAATATTTTAAAATTGAAAAATTTCCATTAATTTGAATACTATATTAATACAAGTATTATAGTCACAAACATTAAAAATTGACTATAGATTACATTGTAGAAATATATGTTAGCTAATACATATCTGTAAGAGCTCTGTGCCGTAGTCTTCTTTAGAGAGTTTTTAATGAATATTGTAACTGACATTCATGAACGTATATACGGGGAGGTAGGGGGCCCGCACAACACAAAAATGCTCATTTTGGCTGTATATCCACCTTTGAACTCTATATTTTAATGGGTAATTAAAAAAAAAATGACTATAAAGATTACAAATTTTGTAATGTAACTGAAATTTTTTACAAGTTATTTGTAGTAAAATTTACCGTCAATCAAATGTTACAGTAAGAATGGATGGCCCCCTCCCATGAGAAAGCTATGGCTAGGTACATGCTAACATTCTTCAACAGAAAACATTTCCCTACATTTTTATATTTGAACCTAAATATTCGGAGTTTAAGGTTATTCTTCTGTTTGGGAACAACACCGATCACAGAGTAAAACATTTAAAAGCAAATACAGTGAATTTTCAGCAATACAAAATAGTAGAATTAGTAAACTCGACAGTGTCATCTATCTACCAGATAAAGGGAGGGCTGCAGTGAGGATCTTCTCTTAATTATATAGCACTTTTTTCAGTAAATTTCTCCCCAATTTCCCCTATCTCATACTTTGTCAATAGACCTGATTTGCACCTCCCCTATCTTTGTAATGTTCAAAAAGAGCATGTGGCAGGAGCTGGTTTTCATCCTGCAAATTCCAGATGATAGATTACGGCTTTATCCAACCAAGCAAAAGCTACTCACTTGCCTAGCCTTCTATTGCCAGGGAATTGCGTGCACCTACTCCTTCCAGAGAGTCAGTCAAAGGCTGAAGAACGATGTTCCAAACATTATGGAATTTGCCACTTATGGACTTTGAGAGGTTGCTGTCACGTGTTGTGTGCCACATGATGCAGGTGTCATTGCTGCTCAGTGCAGACTTTGAAAGAGAAGACAAGAAATGGATGGGGTTGGTGCTGGTGCCATCTGTTGCAGAAGGCGAAAAGAGGATGCATGTTTGTTTGTCCAGGTCATGAATGAAGGAAGAGCATGTGGTGGGATTTGGTTTTGATCCCATGTGATTGTTGTTGTTGTGTCCGTGGATAGACGGCACTGTCCATTAGGGTGGATCGAAATTTTTTTTTTTTTTTTTTTTCTAAATCTTTATCTCCTGAGGTCTCAAAAGTTGTATATTGATATGAATAAGATGTGTGTAAAATTTGAATGTTCTACGACAAGGTCTTGGGGTTGCGCATCGAGCTTGAAATTTAGAAATTTTTGAAATCGGTATGGCAGAGAAGTTAAAATGTAAATTTTTGATGCAACAAGTATCTGTCATTGTTTCTTTCTCCAAAAAATTAACATTTATTTCTTCTGTTCGAATTTTATAATTTTAAACATATATTTATACTGACATTTAGGACTCTTGCTGTAGTAGGTATTTCACCCATTTTTTTCTAGAAGATCCTACTTTTATTCAAATCATTGAGTCGTTGGCACTCATTTTTTTAAAGGCCTCATTTTTTTATAAAGGGCATGCTTGAGAAGCCACTTTTATATTCCTGTATTAAACTTTTAAATCTGCCGACCAGATTGTATGGTAGGTAAAGCACCGTATGACGGTTTCGGGTTCAATTTCCGGCGATCGAGGTTTGATCCCCGACTGGGCGTGGATGTCCTTGTGTCCATCCCTTTATAGGGGGACAACGTTGGTCCAGCTACTAGGTGCCCCATAATAAAGTAACCAACAACTGCAGCCTTAGTAGTAGCCAATGCCTCTAAGGCATTGTTAAGGCCTGCCATTTGAAAAAAAAAAAAAAAAAAAAAAAACTTTTAAATGTCTTCATTATTTTCTAATGCTATTGAAAATGAACCCAGAAAATTCAGCAAGGGACCCCAATAGTTAATCTTAGAGTCCCTGGGACTTTCAGATTTTAGAACCAGATCAACTCTTGGACATTACTCTGTATAAAAATTCTTCCTTAACTTCTAATTAATATCCCTTTTATAAGGTAATTATGTAGGTAAATTTATGACTAAATCATACCATTCTTGCTCCTTACTAGATTCTTATTCACTGTGGAAAACAAAGATTCCAAGGAAAGTGTGCAACTGAAAAGTTACAAGAAAAATGCTGGAAATTATTGGAAGTATTGTCAATGTTCTGCCATTCAATTGAAGATTTATTTTTTTTTGCTGGAACACGTAAATCAGAAATTAGTTTATAAATATATTTTATTATGTTGCATTTTTTTTTCATTAAACTTTATGAATCACTTTTAAAATTTTATACACTTGTTTTCATAATTTTTTTTTGACAGTTTCTGTGATTCAGTGTAGCAGTGATTGTACTTGTTGTTATGAGCTTGAATGCCTGAAATTTTAAAATGGTTTTTGGCTTTCATTTCGTAAGTAAATCACGGGAAAAATACTATTGAAAATCATACTTCATTTTAGGTGTGGTTTACTGCTAAAAAACAGTTTGTTGCCAATTGGCAATTCTGGGCTTCAGTTGAAAAAATAATTTTCCTTAATAAAATTTTGTAATATCAAACACTCGCGAATTTTAAGACCTATGATAAAAAGAATTTCTGCAAAGTACTTCAAACATATTTTAATTCTTATTAAAATACAAAAATTTATTGCAAAACATTGTAAAATAGTTTTCTTTATGATACTTGACAGCATGATTACCAACTACTTAGTTAAGGAATTGTATGGAAATATTTGAAGCAGTCATTATTTTTTATCAAAACTCTGTTAACATCACATTTTTCACATTATGTTGCTATGTATCCTTTGCAGTTTGAGAATAATTAGTAGAGAAGCAGAGAATAATTTGCAGAAAAATATCTTGTATACAATAAAAAATAAACGGAGCAGCTTCAATATACCCCCTACCTCGATTTTTGGCGACTTTTTTTTTGGCGCCAAAGACCGTTTCCGGCGGCGCCAGAGAAGTGGCCAAAAATGCCGTATTCGCCGGCGCGAAAAATAAGAAAATGGTCGTGAAACCATTTCTGAAACCGGAAAAACTATAATAATTAGAAGAATTCTACAAAAAATTTAGGGTTAAGAATGTAAACAACAAGAAAATCTAAGATTTGATGAACATAGAAGTGGCCAAAAATGCCGTTTTTGACGGCGCGAAAAATAAGTAAATAGCCGTGAAACCACATTTCCTAGACCAGAAAAACTATAAGAATTAGAAGAATTCTACAAATAATTTAGGGTTAAGAATGTAAACAACAATAAAATCAAGAAAATTAGAGATTTGATGAACATAGAATTCACGTTTTCGAACAAGAATTTAGGGCCATAAAAATGAGTTTCCGAAAGTGTAAAAACTATTAGAAATAGAAAAATTCTAGAAATAATTTAGAGTTAGGAATCTAAACACGAATAAAATCAAGAATTGATGGACACAGAAATCGTGTTTTCTAACAAGAATTTAGGGTTAAAAATTTGAAAAACGTAAATTTCACAAATAAATTTGATTTTTATGTGAGGAGGGGCTAGCCCCCCCCCTCAACCCCCCGTTCATTCTTGACGACAAAAGTAGCCACGAGCAAATAACTCTTAACGAAAATATTCTCTATACACACGTGGGTTTGTTACTCGATATTTTTAAAGTTAAATTCTCCTCAAATATTACTATAGCCTGAAAATTTTCCACTATGCTGCTAACAGCCGGATAAAAAATACTCACAGCATCCTTAGAAGCCATCCCCAAAATTTCTTCTAATAAAAACCTCCAAAATAGAATATTAAAAATTCACAGTACCTCAGTAGACGCGCTTTCAGTCACATACTACCAGTAGAAAAGTATGGAAATGACGTTCACAGAAGCTTCCACGTGTGGGCGATATTACATCACAGGCGCTCTCTCATTGGCCGGCTGGCTGGGGTTGCCATAAACAGCCTTCCCCCCAATGTCGCCTAAACAATTCGTTAGGGTTACCAGAAAATCACTTTTATTGCCAGACTTGGCCCCAAAAAAAATAATTTTGGCGAGAAAAAAATGTAGGGGGTATATCGAAGCTTAGCCAAATAAACTATAAAATATAAGTAGTTTCATTTAAATTTAAGTCAAATATATTCAGTCAATATTAGATATTCCTAATAATCAAAAACCAAAACTGGTCATTGTTCTCCAGGCTTAGTGGAACTTTATGCCTCTTGTTGCCAGTTGGCAGCACACACAAAAATCTGCTTTCAACAAATATTTTACAGTGGAATATCCAAAAACAATTATAAAAATGAGCTTCATACTACTTTTCCACATGAAAAATTGTACTTGATCACTATAGAACAAAATAAAGTACAAAACAAAAAGCACATGTAGCTGCAATTGAAAAATTACACCTATCTTTATTCTTAAACCGCCCTAGTGCTGCAATCTATGTGTTAAATATTGATTTAATGGTATTTTCAGTATGTATCTTATTGGCAACAATAGCCATTAGAGCTTCAATATTATTCTAATAGTACTGTAAAAGGTGAAATTGGGTGTGTTGCCTAAAGGCAACACATGGCTTTTAAAGGTTAAGTGTTATTTGGCCTCCATAATTAGTAATAATTATCTCAAACTTCAGTCAGATTTAGAAGTTTAGCTGTGTTAAATTAATTTTCTTAATTAAAATCAAATGTTTGAAGTTTTATGCATTCTATTTGAACTTTTACTCTCTTTTACTAATTTTTGTTGTCTTTTTTACCCACTGTAATTTAGATTACTTCCCTTCTTCTCATAGTACAATATTAAATCCAGGGCTCAATTGGAAAATCCTAGTTTTGTGTTTTATTTTCATCTCGATTGTAGTATTGAACCCACTGAAGATGGAAAGTGTTTATTTTTGATGAAGAAAATGTTTATTTTCTGTGTGAATTAAAAAAAAAAAAACATTTTTAAAAATTTTTATTGTTATAGTTATTCAGGAATTGATGTAGATAAAGCTTTGGTCCATTTTGCAGCTCCTTCACAAAATCACAATTGATTAAAAGGGTTCCTTCACAGTAGTACAATTGATTAAAACAGACCCTTTGAAGAAACAATTGAATAAAACAACTTTTCATTGGCAATTTACTGTACGTTTTAATTTCTTTTGTATATTATTTTAACAGAAAAAGTAACTTTTTCAAAAATTGATGTTAAAATTCACAAAAACTGATATTGAAATTCATAGACACACACACACAAACAGTTTTCACCAAAAATAGGACCCTGGAAAAAGCTTCTACAAAAATGTGCAAAGTAATTAACAGGATCTTCTGTTCTATAAGATAAAGATATGCCAAGTCTCAGGCTTTTCAATCCTATTTTGGGCCTCAGGATTTTCTCCATTTTCTCTGACTTTTTAAGAGTTTATTCAGAAATTTCAGCCAGTCCCCCCTTATATTTTCCCCCTTTCCTCAGGGGTTCTCCCAAAGATTCAGGGTTTCCTTGTGTTTCCCTTTTTTTTATATTGGAATCAGGGCCCTTTAAACAAAACAAGGGGATTTTCC
>JAWZYV010015645.1:0-92221 GCA_038373885.1 Cheiracanthium punctorium | reverse complement strand
TGGTGTTAAACGATAAAGTAATTAAAAAACTTTGTAAAAAACACACATAAGAAGTAAAAGGAAAAAGGATACGCGTTTTCGTTCAAAAATTGTTTTGAACTTCTTCAGTCCAAGCTCTTCGACGTAAAGAACACAGGGAACTGAAAAGAGAAAAAAACAAGCAAGATGTTGCCACAAGGGGCAAAGAAAAGTCGAACAAAACCACGGAGAGGGGAGAAAAAAAATTAAAAAGGGGGATAGAAAGGAAAGGAAAGAAGCACAAAAAATACAGAAATAAAAAGGAATAAAGAAAAATAATAAAAAAAGGGAACACACAAGTACAAACACACACACAAAAAAAGAGAAAACAGAACAAACAAACAAAAAACAAATAGCACACGTATTTTTTTTTTTTTTTTTTTAAACCACGAACAGGACAGCACAATAAATATATATATAATTTATATATTTATATTAATTTATTTTTTTTTAATAAAAACGAAAAAGAAAGACAGTAACACACGTACATACACATTAAAGAAACAGGGGGAAAAAAGGGGGGGTAGACGAAGAAAGTGAAAAGAACCTTACAACAGCAACTTCCAAGCAGAATGAACGAAAGGAACGGAAGAACCATCGTTCACAAGACGATCTAAGTGCTGGGTAATGGAAAAAACCTTCCAAAAAAATCCAGATGGGACAAAGACTGAGGAGTGCACAAAATCTTAGCCTTAGAAAACTGAAATCGATGATTGGAATTCCAACAATGTGAGGCAATAGAAGATTTGGAAAGTTCGTGCTTAGAGACATATCTCTCATGCTCTTTGAGCCTAAATTTGAGAGCTCTTCTGGTCTGACCAATATAGCCCAAATCACAAGATTCACAAGGAATATAATAAACACCCCAACGGTTCTCAGTAGGAATAGGAATCTTTAAGGGAAGAAAATTTAAGTTTATTACCAGGTTTAAAAATGACTTTGAAACCGAAATTTTTGAGAAGTTTTAGAATTTTGTAGCAAAAAGGTGAAAAAAAAGGTATAAAAATTTAATTCGTTGTAAAAATTAAAATAAAATTAGTAAAAAGAAATTAGGCATTTTAAATTTAGAAACAGCTTTACAAAAATTAGAGGGGCAAAAAACCACGAGAAACAGCAAAGGGTTTTTAAGTAACTAATTTCATTATTAAAAAAGGAAGAATCAAAAGCAAAATTTTGATAGCACGAAACACAAAGTTTTAAAAAGCAGAAAGTTTTTGCGGGTAAGGATGATTAATTTGGGCATGGAAATTAGTTACTTAAAATCCTTAGCTGTTTCTCGTGGTTTTAGCCCCTCTATTATTGATAAAGCTGTTTCTAAATTTAATATGCCTAATACTTCTACTAATACTATTAATTTTCACAACGAATTAATTGTACTACCTTTCTTTTCACCTTTATGCTACAAAATTTCTAAACTTCTCAAAAATTTCGGTTTCAAAGTCATTTTTAAACCTGTTAATAAACTTAAATTTTCTTCCCTTAAAGATCCTATTCCTACTGAGAACCGTTGGGGTGTTTATTATATTCCTTGTGAATCTTGTGATTTGGGCTATATTGGTCAGACCAGAAGAGCTCTCAAATTTAGGCTCAAAGAGCATGAGAGATATGTCTCTAAGCACGAACTTTCCAAATCTTCTATTGCCTCACATTGTTGGAATTCCAATCATCGATTTCAGTTTTCTAAGGCTAAGATTTTGTGCACTCCTCAGTCTTTGTCCCATCTGGATTTTTTGGAAGGTTTTTCCATCACCCAGCACTTAGATCGTCTTGTGAACGATGGTTCTTCCGTTCCTTTCGTTCATTCTGCTTGGAAGTTGCTGTTGTAAGGTTCTTTTCACTTTCTTCGTCTACCCCCCCCTTTTTCCCCCCCTGTTTCTTTAATGTATATGTACGTGTGTTACTGTCTTTCTTTTTCGTTTTTATTAATATATATATATATATATATATATATATATATATATATATATATATATATATATATATTTATTTATTTATTTATATATATATTTATTGTGCTGTCCTGTTCGTGGTTTTAAAAAAAAAAAAAAAAAAAAAAAAACGTGTGCTATTTGTTTTTTGTTTGTTTGTTCTGTTTTCTCTTTTTTGTGTGTGTGTTTGTACTTGTGTGTTCCCTTTTTTATTATTTTTCTTTATTCCTTTTTTATTTCTGTATTTTTTGTGCTTCTTTCCTTTCCTTTCTATCCCCCTTTTTAATTTTTTTCTCCCCTCTCCGTGGTTTTGTTCGACTTTTCTTTGCCCCTTGTGGCAACATCTTGCTTGTTTTTTTCTCTTTTCAGTTCCCTGTGTTCTTTACGTCGAAGGACTTGGACTGAAGAAGTTCAAAACAATTTTTGAACGAAACGCGTATCCTTTTTCCTTTTACTTCTTATGCGTGTTTTTTACAAAGTTTTTTAATTACTTTATCGTTTAACACCAGTATTTTGAGTGTTTTTTCAGTTGTTTTGTTTATTTGGACTATTAACACTCACTTTTGTTCTCTCTTTTCTTCCTTCCTTCTTCGTGTGCTTTTTCTTGCTTATTTCTTTTCTGTTTTTGTGTTTTCTGTATGGATTCATCTTTGTTTAACCGTTTTTCCCGTTTACGATTGAAACGTTCTCGTTTCTTGAATCATTTAGGTTTTCTTGTTCGATGCAAACGCAGTAATGTCATTCCTAAGTTCATTGACATTAAGTGCAATATTCACGGTTCTTCTCGTGTTGATAAGGCTCTGAATAGGTCTAAACGGGCGGTTTTACGGGCTTTTATTCAGGATGTTCGTTATAAAGTTTCGATTCTTGAATCTGATCTTTATGATCTCCATTTGCTTTTGAGTAAGTCTTACCCTGCGTTTGCTAACTGGGAAAAACGGAATTTCGCTTATATCGAACAACGTTCTATTTCTCACAGAGCTACTTTGGATAAGAAATTCCAAGCTCTTCTTCCGGTTAGGTCTTCCCTCGGTTCTGTTAGGCCTCTTGTTCAGGACACAGTTGTTAATTTGTCTTCACATGTTTTAACTGATTCTCAGAGAGATGCTCTTAGTTTAGGTTTGAATTTTTCTCGTGTTAGTAACGTTTCGGTTTCCAAACTTATTGCTCCTATGGAAAACTCCTTTAAAAATAGTAAACTCTCTTCTAACCAACTTGATACTTTGCGACATCTTATTGCTAATACTATCTCTTCAAATAATATGCATGCCAAATCTAACCTCTCTCGTTCTCAAAAAACTGCTCTCAAAGAACTTAATTCTAACCCTAATTTACTCATTACTAAAGCTGATAAAGGCGGCCAGACTGTTTTACTTGATAAATCTTCTTATGTTGATTGTATTAATAACATGCTAACCACTGGTCCATACACTAAATTAAATTCTGATCCTACTAACAGTCACCTTTCTGAAATTAAACACACTGTGAAGTCCTCTGTAATCTTAAATGCTCAAACTAAACGTTATGTTATTCCTTCTATTGCTAACTGTGCTCGTTTCTATGCCCTTCCTAAAATTCATAAACCTTCTCTTGCCTTTCGCCCCATTGTTTCTAACATTGGTACTGCTTCTTATAACCTTGCACGTTTCCTCTCGCATACTCTTTCACCTTTGACTGCTAGTAATACCCACACTGTTAAAAACTCTTATGATTTCGTTAACAAAGTTAAACTTCTTTCTCCTACTAATTGTAAAATGCTTTCTCTTGATGTTAAATCTTTATTCACTAATGTTCCTATCCAAGGTGCGATTGACTGTTTGGAAAAGCGTTTACGCGAGTTTCATTATTCTTCTATTGAGATTAAAGAGTTTATAGCTTTAGTAAGCGTTTGTATTAAACAAACTGCTTTCATTTTTAATGGCTCTTTCTATAAACAAACCGAGGGTCTTGCTATGGGTAATTCTCTCTCACCTCTCTTATGTGATATTTATATGCATTATTTTGAAGAGAAACTCTTCAAGGTCTTTAATTTTCCGTGCTGGGTCAGATATGTTGACGATACTTTCGTTCTAGTGGATTCCAATTGTGATATTTCTAATTTACTTTTGATCGTTAATTCTGTTGATCCGTGTATCCAATTTACTCTAGAAGAGGAGTGCAACAATTCTTTACCTTTTTTGGATGTTCTTGTTTCTAGGAATCCTGACGGTTTCTCTACTTCTGTTTTCCGCAAGCCCTTTTCTATATCTTTACCTCCTCATGCCCTATCTAATCATCCTTACCAGCAAAAACTTTCTGCTTTTTACACTTATGTGTTTCGTGCTATCAAAATTTGCTCTGATTCTTCTTCTCTTAATAATGAAATTAGTTACTTAAAATCCTTAGCTGTTTCTCGTGGTTTTAGCCCCTCTATTATTGATAAAGCTGTTTCTAAATTTAATATGCCTAATACTTCTACTAATACTATTAATTTTCACAACGAATTAATTGTACTACCTTTCTTTTCACCTTTATGCTACAAAATTTCTAAACTTCTCAAAAATTTCGGTTTCAAAGTCATTTTTAAACCTGTTAATAAACTTAAATTTTCTTCCCTTAAAGATCCTATTCCTACTGAGAACCGTTGGGGTGTTTATTATATTCCTTGTGAATCTTGTGATTTGGGCTATATTGGTCAGACCAGAAGAGCTCTCAAATTTAGGCTCAAAGAGCATGAGAGATATGTCTCTAAGCACGAACTTTCCAAATCTTCTATTGCCTCACATTGTTGGAATTCCAATCATCGATTTCAGTTTTCTAAGGCTAAGATTTTGTGCACTCCTCAGTCTTTGTCCCATCTGGATTTTTTGGAAGGTTTTTCCATCACCCAGCACTTAGATCGTCTTGTGAACGATGGTTCTTCCGTTCCTTTCGTTCATTCTGCTTGGAAGTTGCTGTTGTAAGGTTCTTTTCACTTTCTTCGTCTACCCCCCCCTTTTTCCCCCCCTGTTTCTTTATTGTGTATGTACGTGTGTTACTGTCTTTCTTTTTCGTTTTTATTAAAATATATATATATATATATATATATATATATATATATATATATATATATATATATATTTATTTATTTATTTATTTATATATATATTTATTGTGCTGTCCTGTTCGTGGTTTTAAAAAAAAAAACAAAAAAAAAAAAACGTGTGCTATTTGTTTTTTGTTTGTTTGTTCTGTTTTCTCTTTTTTTTGTGTGTGTTTGTACTTGTGTGTTCCCTTTTTTATTATTTTTCTTTATTCCTTTTTTATTTCTGTATTTTTTGTGCTTCTTTCTTTTCCTTTCTATCCCCCTTTTTAATTTTTTCTCCCCTCTCCGTGGTTTTGTTCGACTTTTCTTTGCCCCTTGTGGCAACATCTTGCTTGTTTTTTTCTCTTTTCAGTTCCCTGTGTTCTTTACGTCGAAGGACTTGGACTGAAGAAGTTCAAAACAATTTTTGAACGAAACGCGTATCCTTTTTCCTTTTACTTCTTATGTGTGTTTTTTACAAAGTTTTTTAATTACTTTATCGTTTAACACCAGTATTTTGAGTGTTTTTTCAATTTTTATAGTATACTGGTTTTTAAAAAATATTATTTCAGGACTAAAAAAGAAAAATATTTGAAAGGGCGACATGAGTCCGCCACCTTACAAATACAAGAAATCCCCCCCCCCCTGCCTTAAAGTACTTGTATGTGCACCCATGTAGAATTCGCCTCGATGAAGGTGAAACATACAAAAATATCACTATCACACAACTAATAAACAAAGCATAGTGGTGTAAAGATTAGCACATCGCATCACGCTGACGTCCCACAGGTACGGGGTTCGAATTATGGGCTGGGCAAGGTTCACTCAGCCTTTAATCCCTTCAGTAGGTCGATAAAACGAGGACCAAGCTTGCTTGGGGTCAAACACTGGTGGCTTCGCGTCAGGGTGGACTACCTGGCCGAGGCATATGCATCCGCACCCCAAAGCCCATGGACACGAAGGCGCGGTTGGGCAGAACAAGCCTTGGCCACGCAGTCGGCTGTCGCGCCAATGTTTGACTTGAAAAGACGAATCAAACATTTAAGTGCTGAAATAAGGCAAATAAGTTCACTATACTATAAAAATGTTAATATTAAGTACTCGCTTAGTTGGTTAGAGGGGGGCAAGATTAACCCCTCCTTGTGTACATCACTGTGTTGCGGTTATCCTATTACATATTACACCATTGCTGGTGCTCAGCGTAATTTTTTGTAAGCTCTTGAGTTTTGAAGCTACCACAAAAATATCTATGGGTGCTTCGCAGCCATAAAACATTTTCAGTGGGTGCTTGAGTCCCAGAACAGAACACCCACGTAGTAAGCGCCTCTGAGCAAGATAATGCGAGTATCCACATTGCAAAAATAGTTTCGAAGTACCTGAAGTCTAACAACATTGCTGACTTAGATTTGCCCTCTCACATTTCTAATCTAAACAATACAATGACCGAAAAGTATCGATTCATTGTTTGAAAAGATGTACAAAGAAATTCAATAAGGAAATTATAATAAATCTAGACAAATGAATTCCTAGACGTTTGCTAAAGGTCGTTAATGTTAAAGGGGGTACAAATTCAATAACTGTCCCACGCCCACGGTTGTTACATTTTATTTGTTACACGTGTGTGATTATTTGGTGGTAGCCAATTTTTGGACTACCCATTTTCATGTATTTTCTGTAAAATGCTTTAATTTTGAAATATTAAATAGCTTATGATATTCATATCATATTTGCTCCTTACTGTCTCTGTATATCAGGGTTAGGAAGATATCCGTAGATGATTTGTAGTTTTTCAGAATGAGATGGTCGTCAATGTTTTGTCCAGCAGTGTATATGATAGGACGATATTGTGTTTGGAAATGGATGAATGTCCCTAAAACTGCCATTGACCATACTGTGTTGGAAATCTTTTGAGTGTTCCTCTATCACAACTATAAATGATAAAGACATTATTTCCGATGGAGAAATTCATTTTGTAATCCTTAATAGCATATATATCACTTTTGAGTCGTTTCAAATAGCTTACTAACAAGGACGTATTTAGGGGGGGAGGTCCAGACCCCCCCCGAAATTTGAATTTTTGTGTGAAATTCTGCCTTTTTTACTGTTTGGACCCCCCCGAAATTTTCGCCTCCACCCAAAAATGTTTTTTTGGATACGTGCCTGCCTACTAATACCTTTAAAATACGCTTTAATGAATTTCTTTCAATAGAGCATAATGTATTTAAAATCTTTTGGACAGCCCTGTTGATAAACTATCTAGTCGATTGGGACGAAAAGGGGGAGGTGCACAACTAGATGTTACAACAATCCTAAATACAAATTTTCAATATTCTACGACCAATAGTTTTTATAACTTATTAAATGTTTCCAGATTATGTGCTATCAGAGGCGCCGACTTTACAAAATTTCTGTGGGTGCCCTAAAAGTCCGTGTGGGGGGGGGGGTTAATAAAATGGTAAAAGTCGCACAAGGTTTGTAATTTTTGATAAAGGATCGCTAAGTTTGGTGCCAAAACGCGACAAGAGTCTTTCACCTAACTCCTGAGGTATCTTTCCCGCATGAACTTTCTTCTGATTGTAGCCAGCGAACTTTGTCTCAAATTCTCCGTTTTCCGGGGCTAACACAGACTCATTGTATTCATACATTTTCCCATGGAGGACGAGGATTCTGGGATGAGGTCTGTGGGTCAGAAAGGAGGGGGGCACTTAGGACTTCGGCTGCAGTGGGCAAAGGCATTGCCTGTGGGGCTGTAGGGAGTTGCATATCACATTGTGGAAAATCTTTGAATTTAGACATTAGAAAAACATTGTTTCCATGGGCGCCAAAGAGGAAGGCAAGTGGCAGTGGGGGATTGAGATTTGAGCCCGCCTAGTCATCGGTAGTAGTAAAAATTTTTACAGCATACTGAACTTCTAAGTATTATTTTCGTGCTAAAATGTCTGAAAGTTAAGATGAATACAACTCTAAATTAGTACTCATATGAGAAACTATTATAATTATTATTATTATTATTCTAAGTAGGCAAAAATATTACCTCTTTGGATTCCCCCTTTTTTTTCATGCACTTTTTAAAATTTTAGAGTATGTGCTAAGTTACTACTTATTGGAATTTTATTATTATTACTCCAGTTCCGAGGCACATAAGGGTGTATACCGAAGAAACAAAATCTACATAACGGTCTTAGTACACAAATTAAAGTAAACTATCGCACCAAGGATTCGAAAAAATTTAGGATGATTCTTTATAAGCTGCACTACATACCGAAATAAAGAATAACACGTTCTTTAAAATTTTCGATTTTTAAGAATTTTTTCTAAAAGTTTCGTAAATTGTACAGGTTTATTGTTTATTTCAATGTATAGTGTAGTTTCTAAAACATACATCCTAAAAATTTGAAATACTGGATATAATTAATTTTTTTTATTTGTGTACCAAAATTTCATGTTTTTTTTTTTTTTTCCGAACTACAGCGATAAGCTGAAAGTAGCTGTCATTCAGTTGCTTTTAAACAGGGTTTAATTTCTATCCAAAAAAGTGCAAGAGCCCTAATTTTTTGTATTGCAATATACAAAATTAATTACCTAATTTAAGGTATTATTAAGTGAATTTCTGTTACCCCTGTATTAGTTTGCAATGTAATAAAATTAATATCAACAGAAACAATTACGATGGTAATTAAAATTTTAAATTTAGTGTAAAATTTCACCGAGAAAAAAGAAGTAGTGGAGCTGAGCTCCCATGCAAATTAAGCACTTCCTTTAAATACATGCAAGTATTTAGCACCCACGAAAACTTTTCTGTGGGTGCTCGAGATCTGACATACTACATAAAAAAAACCAACCGTCCCCCACTAAAATTTTATTTTCGAAATATGCAGTTGCAAAGCACTCGTCGTCATCAGTGGCGTGACAATACCGTTAGGGCCCGTAATGAATTCATTGGATAGGGTCCTTCCTCGTTGTACAGAATCTCAACCAATATGTTGCAGTTCACCTTTTCTAGCTTTCTATTTGGGAAAGGCTCCCCCTCCGGCCGGGGGGACCGTGGCTTTTGCCCGTTCTACCGTCCTATAGTTACGCCAGTGCTTCTCTCATTGAAGTTCCTCATGCGCATCTGAATTATAAAGGACATGGGTGCTCATATAGGGAAGTAGGTAGGGGGCTCGGGTCCCTCCCTCTAGCCGTCGGTATAGTGAACATTTTTATATTAGCTAACCTTTTTTCACTATTTCAGTACTAAAATGATTGAAAGCGCAATTGCCGATGACCTTACAAATGCAAGAAATAATCCCTCCCCTCTCCCTCCATGTCTTAAAGTACTCATATGGATGTCCATGCCGAAGCACCCACATACATTTGGCCTCATTAAAGATTTTCTTTTAAACTTTTAAAATATCACACAACTAATAAGCAAATAAAGCATTTTAGTACTGAAATAATGCAAAAAAAGTTCGGTATGCTTTACAAATATTCATATTACGTAATGGCACAATTGGGGCATGGGGAACCCTCCTTGAGTGTACATCACTGTGTTGGTGTAGCGAAATCTCGCTCTCCAGCAGAGGGCGTGAGCAAGCACTCTCTAACTAGTTGTCGATGTGAGAGAACGACAGACGAGTTTTTGATTGTACTTTGACAAGCGCACACATGCGCATTCGTTTTGTAAAACTTCAATGTAAATATTATGTACATTTAATTAAATAGATTTAGTCAAGACTACCTCTCTTCGAGTCGTTCATTTGAATATTTCGATTGACCACCTTCGATGAACCACCGACGTTAGTTTTGAATTGCTTTTCGAAAGTGCCCTTTTGTCGTCATGGTGCATAGCGGCCGGTAAGGGCCGAATGCTCTTTATCTGTGATCAACTACATTGTTCGAGATTCTAG
This sequence comes from Cheiracanthium punctorium, assembly GCA_038373885.1. NCBI lineage: Eukaryota > Metazoa > Arthropoda > Arachnida > Araneae > Cheiracanthiidae > Cheiracanthium > Cheiracanthium punctorium. Next base: position 82,343 of record JAWZYV010015645.1, on the reverse strand, counting down.
TAAGGGAGGTAAGTCCGCATTTTGATTTCGATATGAGTCTTGACAAGTTGAAAAAAAACAGATCGACCCAAAAGGGTCTTATAACGAAGTTGTTTGGAAAAATTGATGAAAGTTTGAAATCGGAAGTAGATCCGAAAAAAACTAAAACTTTTGTTAAATCAATTGATAGAAAAAACTGATCATATTAAATTGGTTGATTCTGAAATTTTGAACGAAATTGATGTAAAGGAAGTAGAAACGGAAGTGGAAGCTTCCGAAGAGTATTTGGATAATTTGATAGCTTATAAATGTAAACTGTGCGATAGGATTAAAGAATTAGATCATGATAAAGTTCATGTTCCAAATTCAAGTGCCAACGGTAAAGTAACAACTTCGTCGATCGCTTCAAATCAAACCTTTGAAGTTACTAACTCGATAAAACTGCCAAAGCTGACAGTAAATAAATTTTTCGGTGATACATCACTCTGGCTAGAATTTATAGGCCAATTTGAAAACACAATTGATAAAAACCCAAATCTGAATAAAATTGAAAAATTGATCTATTTGAAAAATTGTCTTGGAGGATCTGCTGCCAAAGCTGTTTCGGGCTTAGCATTGAAAGATGAAAATTATGACGCTGCTTTGAAAATTTTACGTTCGAGGTTTGGACAAAATAATCTGTTAATCAACTCTCATTTGGGAAAACTGTTAGATATCCCCCCTGTCAGAGATTCGAGCGATACTACGGGTTTGAGAAAACTGTTTGACCGTGCCGAAATCCAAGTTAGAAATCTTGAGTCATTGGGAATTGATTCAAAATCATATGGAAACCTCCTAGTACCAATCCTTTTAAAAATATTGCCACCCGATCTGACATTAGAGTATAGCAGATCAAATAAGTCAGAAAGTTGGAATCTTGAAGCTCTTTTGAAATTTTTGGAAGACGAAATCCTTAGCCGCGAAAGAGCACTTGCTGTTTATTCGGGCAGAAATCTCCTGCGCGCAGATAGACTGGGTCAAGTTCGTGAGTTCCGAGTTCGAAGCGCTGATTCACTGAAATATAGAAACAGCGTTTCGAAGACTCCGACTTCCGCTCACGAACTGCTAACCAATATTAATTCGAAATGCATCTTCTGCAAAAACCAGCATGACTCAGAGAGCTGTGGGGAGGGTACCGTTGAAGCTAGGAGAGAGCTTTTGAAAAGAGAAGCCAGATGCCTAAATTACTTAATTCCATCACACCGGGCTAATGAATGTCGCCAGAGAGACGGTTGCTCCTTCTGCGGGAATAAATATAAACATTCGAAAGCCATTTGTTATCGGTTTCATAATAAAACAAAAAAGGAAAATCCCATAGACGCCAATTCGCTTCCAGAGGCGTCCGCTCCGCATGATACGGCCGTCTCGTCCTGTCAAATTGAGAAAAATAGCAACAGTAAGAGAATTTTTCTCCAAACGGCGGCTGTCTCCACACGTAATAAAAATAATCTTTTCGAAAATGTAAGATTGTTATTCGACAGTGGCTCCATGCGCAGTTTCATAACGAAAGATGTTTCTAGAAAGTTAAAACTTCCTTTCATTCGCAAAGAGTTGCTTTCGGTCCTTTCCTTTGGTGGTGAAACACCTATGGAAAAGTCCTTTGATGTTGTCCGGGTCAAATTAGAAAATAGAAATGACCCGAATCTAAACGTATACGTCGAGGTGTTAGAAATCGAAGAAATTTCATCAGCACAAATTTCTCCTCCAGATGTTGATCTAATAAATAAAATCAAAGATTTGAGGAGTCTGAAATTGTCGGACACTTACACAGAAAACGGAAATGCTAAAATCTCAATTCTAATTGGGGCATACTATTATTATTCTCTAATTTCGGGAAGAATAAAACGGATTAATAAACAGCTAGTCGCAACCGAAACTTTGTTCGGATGGTGTTTGTTGGGGAAAGGTGAAACTAAGTCCATGGATTCCTTGGCGATGAAAGTTATAGTTAAAGAAAGCAATATCTCTGAAGATATTAAAAAATTCTGGCAGTTGGCAGTGCCGGATTAAGACAGCGCGGGGCCCGTAGCAAATGTTACCAAGGGGCCCCCTGCTCAGTGACGCACCCATATATATATATATATATATATATGTATATATATATATATATATATACATATATATATACACATTTTTTTTTGGGGGGGGGGGAAGAGTTCACCCTCACATTAAAGTAGTAGAGCTAAATTAAATGAGAAAATAAATAGTGCTAATTATATTACAATTTATGTTTAGTGCTAATTAATGGTGTTAATAATGCTAATTAGATGTAAACAAAACGAAAAGATCCCACGTGTTATATTCACAAGAGGTTTATCCCAGTCCTTCCTCCACCTTGGGTGAGCTAATCTGTAGGTTTTGTGCGATAATAAAATAAAACACAACTTTTACGAATTTTCTTGATTCAAAATGAACAAATTTGAGTTAACACTAGACCAATCAATTTCTCCAAGTAAATTGGTGTGCGGAAAAAATGCCCGCCAAAATAAAGTTGGGGGGGGGGGGGAGCTAAATAGATAGTGAGACTGGCGATGTTTAAAGTTATTTATTCGTACAACTCAGGTTTTTTTAATGAATGTTAATGTTCATGGATATATATTTGGAATTTCTAACACTTCCCACCTTTCCCATATGCAAACATATAACTAGACAAGTTTACACACATAAAATAATAATTGTTTCTGTAAAATTTTTAGAACCTTCGAAATCAATATGTATTTTAAACTGTGCCTTTAAACACTATGTTTTCCCCTATAAAAATACATGCTTGTAAAATTATTTCATTATCTGGACGGTCTTTACTAATAATAGGTTACATATTTTTAACTTTTCTTAATTTATTTAATGGGTTAATTCATAAGAAATCGAACTGGGGATAGATAGATCTAGCACAATAATACCTCCGCCATTCAAAATAAACTACATGCACGGAAGGCATTTAAACTGTACATGCTTGTACAGGGGGACTGTTACTTCCACATACTGCGTTTAAAGGTCATTTCGTTAGTGTTCTACAAGCATATGTGCATTACTTTTAAACTTATCCTCGTTAACATGATATAAAATATTTTGTTCAAAAGAATTTTTATAAGAGGATTGTATCCTTTCTAAATAGAATAATCTATATAATAAATAATAAAAAATTCGGATAAAACATTCATTATCGTATTTTGTTCAAATGTTTTTGCAAGACATAATGATCTTAAATGTGACAAGTAATTTGTGAGTTTCTTTGTGTTTCAAGAGTATCCGAAAATTCTTTTTGTTTTTAGTTTGCCTGGGGTTATGGCTTCTAGAATACTCCGACCGTCTTGTCTTTGTGCGAAGATCCTCTCGGTTCTAATTACTTTATTTGAACGAACGTACTGGCATTCGCGCTCTTGACCTGTGGTTTCGACCGGCCAAAATTCAATTCTTTTATATTTAACGTGGTAATTTCCGAGATTAATAAGATAATTTATCGTAATAGTGGATTCCCCAACTATTAAAAGAATGACTTACATTCTATATATTATTATTGTTTCAAAAAATAAATCGCCTTTGTTTAAATATTGTAAAATGTAAAATAAATAATTAAGTAAAAACAAAGCAAGCCAACTACCAAAAGTCTTGGTTGTTGGTCAAACTACCAAAAGATGGTTTACACCCCAGTACACCTTCGAATTTCGCCAAAGCCACCCGCCTTTACTCTAAAACAAAAGAACTTTGGCGCTGCCCAACATCCGTTTAAAATACCATCCTCATATTTACTTCAAAACAAAATAACTTTATGTGCAATATTTAAATAAAAATTATTGTTTCGTGGGGGATTATTATTGATTATGGGGCGCGTTTTTCCTACAATCTTAATCCTGTGGATCTCAGCTCTCGGAGAAATGCAGAAGGTCAACTCGCGTTCCCGAGAACATCTGCAGAAATAGCCACAAATATTTCCGTTGTATTGAGCCATTTTGAAAAGTTTGATTACAACTTCATTAAAAAAATTATTCGACTTGTTACAGAAAAGTCCCTGAAATGATCGGGACAGATAGACTACAGCCTAATGAATAATTCGGCCCACTGAAGGATTAATAGAATTTTGTGGGTGGAGGCTTGGATGGAAGATTCACATACATATATATAGATTTTATGGAAGTAAGTTGGGATTGTTTACATTAATTTCATTTTTCTCAGGAGGGGCGGTCGCCTCCTCCGACCCCCTCCCTTTAATCCGCCCTTGATCAGACCCTGAGCCTGTTCCTTTGCTTCGGCACTTAGTTTTCTTTCTATATTTTGTTTATTTCTGGATTCATTCTTCAAATAAAGACAAAAATGTAACATTATTGGTAAGGAATCCATTTTCTAAAGGCCATAGGTGGGTGGTGCAAGGATCTGGATAATCCTTTATTGAAAATTGTCCGAAAATGTGTCCCAAAAAAGCGACATAATTTTTCATATATTTAACTACAATTAGTTCACAACAGCTTTAATCTATTGTTCCAATATTTCGTAAGCTGTAGAATATACATCACATGTATATTTTATATATATTTAAATACTATTAGTTCATAACAGCTTTAATCTATTGTTACAATATTTACTAAGCTGTAGAATGTGCATCACATGTATTTTTCTATCAATAGGTTACAATCCTAAAATTTCAATATAGGGTTACCAGGTGAAATACACGATAGATGAGAGATAAAACGACATAGTCCATAAATATCGTTTTAATATGGCAATAATGAAACTAAAAATTAGGGGGGTTCAGGGGGGGTCTCCCATTGACGAGGCTCGAACAGCCGAGTTATACATATATTCTTTCAATGAGTTGTCTACAACTGATTTACAGTTCCACTCTATAGAGCTACAGAAATTGTCTTATCCAAAAAAGATAAAAGAAAAAAAAGAAAGAACGAACGAAAGAAAAAAAGAATTACAAGATTTACCTGTTGCCTTAAAAAATAAAGAAAGATAAATCATGCCGAGCTCAGAGATTATAAAACACTTTCTAATAGAAAAAATTTTTTTGCGACAAATCTGCGATGTATTTCGGTTAAAACTGGCGATATTTCGTAGATAAAATATGTTGTATTATCACTATAAATGCAATTTTATGAGTCCCTGTAAAAGACCTTTAATTATTTTTAGCGTTTAACTGAAGAATATAAAAATTTTATACTCATTGTCTTGTGCTAGAAATGTATTAGTGTCTCTCAAATGCCACAGACTGCAATGTATGGGAATTCTTTTGAGTGCTCCTGTAGAACTATTAATAATACGGACGTTATTCTCAATGGAGAGCATCATTTCGAGAGCCTTAGTAATATATATGCCAACATTGTTTTCTTTCAAAAATCGAATATCTCTAAAATATGTTTTCAAGAATACATATTTTATGTATTCTTGAACACATATCTTGAACACATCTTGCACTGTTGATTCAGTCATTCCTGTATCAACAGATACAGGGGGAGACCCCCCTGAACCCCCCTAATTTTTTAGTTCTGTTTTTTAGACTGTGCTATACATTGGATTTTATTCGCCTGTAAAAGGACTATAAATGCTACATACACCATTTTCAATATGGTACATGGTACTGTACATAGAAAAAACATAAATTTCGCACAAATCGATGTATATCCACAGCAGTTAGAATACTGGATGGGTGGACATCAGAACAGACAAATAACCGAAATCATAAGGAACTCTTAAACTTGCTGGTAGGTTAAAAATGTATAAATAATCCTTTTATACAACATAATGGTATCGGACGAACACAGAGAGCGAGAAATTTATTCTTTTAAGGGTTAACAGTCACAAATTAATTTTCCAAGCGCTAAAGAATCAAAGTTTGCAATTTTGTTCCGTGTAAATCCGTTAACCCGTTTTGGGTTCTAATGCATTAACAGATTTTCGTCGGTCGGAGACCCCCTCCTACTCCTAGGCAAATAGCCCTTAACAAAACACAGTACAACAAACCAGTTAATTACAGTGCCAGTAACGAATTTTCAAAATTCCCAAAGAAATCGTGATAGTTTAATATAATCACATTAGACATTTTTCGAGGTACTTACATATTATCCCGGCGATCCACCAAGACGAGCAACTTTTTCGCCAAGATAAATGCCGGACACATGAAATTATTGATGGTTCGGATTACTATTGGCGACAGTTTGCCAGCAAATTTGAGGAAAAAATAGTTTGGCGCTAATGACCGTCGGGATAATACGTAAATACCTTTTTCGATTTATCGTAAAATAATAAAAATATCCCCAAGTTTGGGTCATTTTTCAAAGCATTTTTTTCGCACCCTATTTGGCAATTTATGGCAAAAGTCGCCAACATTGCCGGCATTTGGCGCAAATTTTAAAGGAGGTATACGATCGTCGTCGGATTATTAGCTAATCATATTGTAGGATAGTATTATATGCTTAAAATAGATGCCTGTCTCTAAATTGCCATTGACCGTATAGTATTGAAATTATTTTGAGTGCTCCCGTATAGAAAAACTTTTATCTATACAGACACTATTTTCGATGCAAAGCTTCATTTTGTAATTCTTAAAAACATCCAATTTTGTTTCATTTCAAAGAGCAGAATATCTCTAAAACTAGAAGTCAAAGCCTTTTGTAGAGGCAATTACAACGGGCGCGAGAAAAAAACATTTTAAGGAAATTTGTCTTTCATTCAATATATTTAATTTTCACCTAAAATAAATAAGCTCATATTCAATTTTTATTACATACCCAAATCGAATTTCATGCTCATCTGGAAACGCGCGGAATCTTTCGCAGTCGAAAGCTTTCGTTTTGTATACATAAACATTCGAATATCCAGCAGACGATTAATTTGTGGGGAAAAAAAATAATAAACTGTGTAATCGGGAGAAATTATTTTAAACGTATTGGAATCTCCCAATTGTATGGTCATTTTCACTTAAAATAGGTCATTTTGTCACGCAAATGATTCACTTTTTTTGACTCTCGGAAACGAAATAGTGCTGAAAATAGCGAAAAATCGCTTAAAAATGAGGGAACGGGGGGATTTTCAGATTTTTAAAATTGACAGATTGTTATCTATATTTTTTTTACAAAGTTGTGAAAATTTTCAAGCGGATCGTACAAACGATGTAGAAGTTCTTAGGCTTTTTGTCCTTGACATTGTAATCTTTTTGCAGTCATGGAGGAAAAAGTTTTATCTTGAAGTCAGGGTTCAGCGCAACTACAAGGGGTGATCAAATGAAAAGATACAAAACGTCGCAACAACCTAACCGTTATCATATTTGTACATGCAGCTATGAGAGCACGTAGCGAGACATCTAGGAATGCGATTGGAGCATTTTGTGTGGATAGGAACATAGAACTAGAATAGGGACGTAGAAGAGAAATGAGTATGGAGATTCCGACCGCAACACGTACGGGAGGATGGACGGAAGGAGGGACAGATTTCCTACTGGTGGGCGTTTTCCGTTTTCCAGATCTCCCTTCGGGTCGCGTATAGACAGCTGTCACGGAGTATGGATTCATTTATCACTAAAGGACTAGAAAAGCGCTCTTCGCCGCAAAAAGTGCATGGGATTAGAGGGATGAAGAAAGAAATATACATGTATTTTAGACATTTGCGGTTTTATACTTTTTGGATCAAATTAATAGTAGTAGCATGATTATTATTTTTTTTTCTATAGTGATACACTGTGACACATTTCAGATCTTGAGATAACACTCAATTTCTTGATAGATTTTTCAGGAAAGGTAAAAATTTGACAGGTTTTTTTTTTTTTTTTTTTTTTTTTTTTTTAATGGAGCATTTCCCTATGCGCAGGAAAAATCAAATTTAAAATGCATGTATACTTATAGTTAAATATACTTAAAATTGCAAATGAAGTGAAATATATTTTTTACAGAATGAAGGATTTCTTTTAAAAATAAGTACATATCTAGTATTTTTTTTTTGTTTGGTTTCAAATTGTAATTTAAAAGATCATGATTACATATGTATATTAATACATACGATTGTAAACATTTTAAACGTTTTTCTCGTCCAGGTTTAATATGAATCCATTTATATTAACACCAGTTACAACTTGGAAAGTTTCATTAAAATAAGACACATACAGAGAAATTTGGTTGTTATAGACAGTTTATGAAAAATTATTTTTGAGTAAGCACGGTTTAAAGTTACCTTACTGTTTTTAGCATAAGTTTCAGTAACCTAAGTTTAATTTGTACTTTTTATCTTTTTTTAAAATAAGAACTCATTTATTTATAACTTAGTTTTTCAGGATTGTATTTGTAAGGCGCGCTAACTTGAGCAGATTAATTTATCTTACAAATCTGCCTTTTTTAAACATAATTAAGCCATAATTTTTAAAATTTTAATTTTGAAATATTCCACTTTCTTGTTTACGACGCTTTTTAATTTTTAAAATTTTCATTAAATAAATTGCACATACTATATGATTGTAAAACTTATTTTATTTCATTACTAGCTGAAGTACCCGTCCTTGACGGCAAATTTCCAAAATTTCCAAAAAGTAAGAACTTTCGTCAGCATGGTAGGAGTACACAGAATGGATGTAGTATGTTGCCAAAGTAAAGAAAGCGAAGTTATAATTTTTATGTATGTACATTCATAATCACTTTTAAATATTTTACTGGGGTGCGCGTAAATTGATCTTTACATTCCTTTCCAAAATTCTGCACCCCCTCCTTATTCGGTTGGAGTTTAAAATATTATTAAAGAATGTTTGTCATGCAAAATATTATTACAAAAAAGAAAACAAGCGTTTATTTAACATTCATGAGATTTAATAAAATCTCACTCAACAAAAATCAGTTAATAGCAAGCATAAATCGACGAAATTTGACAACACATTTTAGAAAACTACAGTTTAGAATAGAGAGAGGGGGCGCATTTTAGGTTGTAATTTAAACAATTGCACAAATTGGTGTCAATAAGCCCAGAAGTAATTGAGATTTTCAATTGAATAAAAACTGAAAAGACCCACTCTTTTCATCCTTAATCCTTCTATGACTCTCTCCCCTTTTTGCAAATCTATAGAAATGTATATGAGAAAACATGACGCATATTATCTGATGAACATGGCTTGGAATACAATTTATTAAACCATATAATATACAAAATTTGTTTTACAAATTGTTATATTTAAAAAAAAAAATGTTATCTGTCAGAAATCACGTAAAAGTAATTAGAAACAAATATTTACGCCTTTTTTTTTCTCGTATCTGTACGTGTTTATTATATTATTTTCACATTTTTACAACAAAATTACACACAGAATTGCATACATACATTTCATAATTTATAAAGGACACAATTACATTCATAAATTAAAAGCATCCATAATGTTAAATTCAGTTTACGGACGCGCGATGGGAGCTACTTAATTTTTTCTATTTACATTTATCAACAATCCATTGTTGTTGTTGTTATTGTGAACACATATAGCGGATTTGTGTGCTTAGCTCAAAGCTCGCTTATAAATACTCCTCAGAAAGACCACACAAGGGGAGGTGCCCTCCGTGGAGGTCTTTCTAAGGGGTCCTAACCCGCATTTACGCAGTTTTGGAGAGAATCACGGAAAACTCCGAACGGTTAGGTCGACGGACGCGCAATGGGACCCGAACCCGGGACCTTCACACTTCACCCATACCATTTACAGTAACATAAATACTGTGCCATGGTGAAGCAACAATCCAATGTCACTCAAAGTGACAGATTTTCTTTAGGATTGGTACATGACTATTCGCTATCCCGATTTTCATATAAAAGGAACATATAAAAGGAAATAACTTTCTTAGTGGAGCAAAGTGAAGATCTCACTATAAATATAATGAGCAGATGTTCTTTATTTTCGAGGACGCCTTGACTACTGAAAGCAAATATTTAAATACCAAGAACACTATGAATAGTAATTGTTCCTTCAATGAAAACAAAACTGTTTCGTCTATAAAAAAAACTTTAAAATAGAATACTGTATTGCACTAGTTTCTGCTTTTATTTGAGTTTTAAAAATTAACTAGCTGCCTCAAAATAGAAATTTTGGTCACGTTACTATAAATAATTACTATAAACATTAGGGTGATAAATACAAAAATATTCTGCAGCATTTTATTTGAAAAATATGTAGTGAAATTTACGATCGAAAATTAAAAAATATGATTGAAATATTTATTATCCTACATAAATATTATCATCGAGCTACGCCATTTCACTTTGCATCTTACCTAAATAATCTTTTTTTTTTTTTCTTTTCAGCTGGCTCTGCGAACTCAAACGCACGTAATCGCCATCAATCATACCAGCAAGGTTGAAAGCCTTGAAAGCTATTTGCTGAACAAGCTGTCACTCAAACTACGCAAAGAGGCTTTACCGCCAATTAACACAGTCCTCAACTCGAGGGTGGGGATTACGAATCACATGACCTGGTGGTCGACGCAAAGCATGGAGATTTCCTATCTAGTCCTTAAAAGATCTATGGATAGGAACATGCGGGGGGGCCCCGCAGGAGAGAGCAGAAGCTTTTGTAAAAAACACCCTCCTATGTCCAATTGACGCGGCAGTGTGTGTGAGGACAGGATGACGTTCACATTGCAAAATTTGACGATTTAGGGGCAGCGAGGCGTTATCCGATTTCTGACAGCGGAAGGTGTTAAACCGGCCACTATTCATCACAGGATGATGACCGTATACTCGGAAGGCTGTGTGTCCCCCAAGTCAATGAGAAAATGGAATGTCCGTTTTCGCCAAGGAACTGGCCAAGTTCAAGTGGGAGACGTTGGACCATCCGCCCTGCGATTTCCATGTGTTGGGTCCACTGAAGAAACCACCTGAAAGGGAAGCGCTTCAACTCGGACGACGTACTGGGTCTCGTCACGGCCACAGGAATTCTGGGAACAAGGAATCCTGCAGCTTGTTCATCAGTGGGATCGTTGTGCTCAGTCCTATGGTGTATATTTTGAATAAAGTCTACATTTGTACTCACCGTGTCGTTTCGTACCTTTTCATTGGATCACCCCTTGTAGTTAGTAGGATGATACGCTTTAAAGAATAACGTCCCATAGAGCGCAATGTATTGGGACTATTTTCAGCGCTCCTGTAGAAAAAAATCTATAAATGCTACATAGATCCTTTACAATAGGGTACATGGTACTGCAGATAAGAATAACTTATAAAAATTTCCTAGAAATCGATGCCTATTGACGCGAGTTATATCAAGGACGGACAGACAAACTGAAATCTTAAACACTTTTCTACCTTGTTGGAAAGTATCAAAAAAGCTAGACCTTCAGGGGAAAACTTTCAACTTTCAAGGTAAAGGCGCGGGGCCCCCAAAAGCGCGGAGCCCGTAGCATTTGCTACATCTGCTATATTGTTAATCCGGCACTGGCAGTTGGAAAGCCTCGGAATTGAATCTGAAATTGAAACTTCTGATCCACTTAGTGACAGAAGCTTGAAAAAATACGAATCTAGTGTCGTACACCAAAATAAAACATATAAAGTACGATTACCTTGGAAATCTGAAAAGGGACATCTGTTACAAAACAATCGTGAAATCGCTCTTGAAAGATTTTCTAGACTCTGTTCGAAGTTTCGAAATGACCGAACTTTGTTTTCAGAATATAAAAAGGTCATTGATGATTACCTCACCCAAAACATCATCGAGCCGGTTTATGAAAATGCCGAACCTGAAGTTAAACATCCAGAGTTTTATTTGCCCCACAGAGCTGTAATACGCGAAGATCGAGAAACAAGCAGACTCAGAGTAGTTTTCGATGCGTCGAGTCATAGTAAAGGAAACTTATCATTGAATGACTGCTTGGAAATAGGGCCTAACCTCTACCCCGTGAAGCAGAATGACTTTCCCCTGCGCCAGAAGAGGGCGCTTTTGAACTCTAATCTTTTTTTTTTTGCCTTTCAGATGCAGCGAAGGCTTCGATGAAAACTGACGTGAAAAAGGGGTTCTCCCTCTCCGATAACAAAATCTAAATGTCTTTAGTAAATGTTGCGTAGTGTAAGATGTGTTTATTTAATCCAGAAATAAATTGTATTCGTCCTTTAGACACTCACTTGATTCACTGAGATAGCAGCAAGAAACATTAAATCAAAAGAAAAGCTACCAGGGCAGGTAGGCTAGATCTTTTTTTATGAACTGTATTACTTATCTATATCAGAACTGAAATTCGAAAGAAATACAGTATAACAATTGTTTCATTTGGGTGCCTTAACCCTCGATTTTTCCTGCTGATTGTTTGTAATTGTTAAGTGAAAAAAAAAATGACGTCAGAAGTGACGAATAAATTGAAAACACAAAGAGGTGGCTTGAGAACAAGCTTCACGAAACTGACTCCTAAAATCGAGGAAGCCTTGGCAAAATTAGATGAGGAATATTTAGAAATTGCTCTCGCTCAGTTGTCAGAAAAGGAAAAACAAATAATTGAGCTCGATAAGTTAATCATAGATGAAATCGAAGACTGTAAACAAATCCCAGGCGAAGTTGAAGAAGCTCAAGAATATAGAGATAAAATCATCATGTATAAAATTAAAATTGGAAAGGTTCTAAAAAAATGCACGAAAGAAGAAACAAAAAATTCTAGTTCCGATATTTCAAATACAATTATTAGCGGCCCATCCCAAATTTCAAATGTTCCAATTAAGATTAAATTACCCAAAATTAACATCGAAAAGTTTGACGGTAATCCTGAGAATTTCCAAGAATTTTGGTCTCAGTTCAAAAACGCGATACACGAAAATCAAAATCGCAATAAAATAGACAAATTTACATACTTAAAAAGTTTATTAAAATCAAAAGCTCAAATCGCGATACAGGGATTATCGTTGTCAGACAAAAATTATGATATTGCTGTTAAAATTCTTGAAGACCGATATGGCAAAAAGGAAATTTTGATTAGGTCTCACATAAATAATTTATTAAATTTGTCACCTATTCGTAATGCATCAAATATAAAAGACCTGCGCGAATTGTACGATACATGTGAAATTCAAATACGTAGTTTAGAATCGCTTGGTATTGAGCTAGACAGTTATGGTAATTTACTTTTTCCTATCATAACTAAATTAATTCCCGATAGCTTAATTTTGAACTACAACCGCGAATATAAAAACGAAACAGACTCTTGGAATGTAACGCAATTGTTAGAATATTTGAAAACCGAAATCGAAATTAGAGAACGTACATTTTCGTTTCAGAAGAAGGAGTCTGATTACTTTCAGCATAATTCTAAAAATAGAAATGAAAGGGATTTAACTAGATTGGGACAAAATAATTTTTCGAAACCAAAATACGCCAAGAATCCGAGTGCTGCTGCTTTTAACGTAGTTAGTAATGAAAATAAATGTATATTCTGTAGCGATGATCGTCATGAAAGTAATGAATGTAAATTAAGTATTTCTGATAAAAAACAAAGTCTATTACTTCAAGGAAGGTGCTTTAATTGTTTACAAAAATTTCACGTTGTAAATCGATGTTTTAAGAAACCCGCATGTAATTTCTGTTTTCAAAAACATAATCAAAATATTTGCGAAAAACGTTTCGAACCAAAAGTAGAAGTTCCCCAGAGTGAAACGGTCGTGTCCTCCGTTACGAGAGATAGAAATTCGAACACAGATATTTTACTTCAAACTGCAACAGTATTTGTAGAAAATAAGGTTAAACCAGCGGAAATACGGTTATTATTAGATTTGGGGAGTCAAAGATCATTTATTGAATCGGAACTCGTTAATGAATTAAAATTAAAAATAATAGGAAAAGAAACTATAAAAATATACCCCTTTGGTTCGAAAGAACCCCAGAAAGAAATTATAAATCGCGTTCTAGTAAATTTGAGAAACGTTCGTGATCCCACGAAAAAGATACAATTAGAAGCTTTAGCTACTGACAAGATAAGCAGTGCATAGCGTTGCCATGCGTCCGGATAAAGCCGGACATAGTTAGGCTTTTTGATTGCGTGTCCGGCCAAACTTAACGGTGTCTTGCTTTTGTTAGGCTTTTTACTGGTGACTTTGGCTGATTAGTAATAAAGAACTTGAACTGATTTGGAATTTTATGTTATTTATATTTCATTAGAATTTGACAAGATTCATGGTAATAATCATAAAAGCTTGATTTTACATACAATTTTTTTGTCGTACCTATTAATACTGAGACAAAATCCTCCATATTGTAGGCTGTCCGGCCTTTTTACCCAAATGTCCGGCCAAACTGGCTGGTCTGTCCGGCTTTTTGGTTTGGCGACCTGGCAACCCTAGCAGTGCAGTAATTTATCGGCCAGAGCGAGAAATAAAAGAACATTGTGGCATAAACAAATTTTCACTGGCAGATGAATCATCGGATCAGCTGTTTCGAAGTGGAAATGAGCATTCCAAACTCCTTGATTTCCCCCCAGTCAGAATTCTGATAGGCGCCGAACATTATTGGAGTATCGTCTCCGGTGAAATACGCAGGATACCGAATTCTTCTGTTGTTGCAATGGATAGTCTTTTCGGATTAGAGATGGGCGGTTCGACTCATTTTACTGATTCGAATCTCGACTCACTCACTACTTCGATGATTCGAATCCGTGATTCGAATCTTGAATCAATAAAACAACTAAAGAAATTTTCCCTCTCTCTGCGCCGAAAGCCGTACTATTTAAACACCCTTCACCCATTCATCGGGTTTCTTCTCCGCTGAGTTCTCGGGCAGTTAGCATCTCTCTCTCCTTGCTCCAGTAAAACTAGTGTTTAAACTGCCCGAAATGAAAATACAGGGGAGCTTCGTATGACCCCCTGGGCCTGTAAGATTAAAAGGTTAAGTTTGGTGTCAAAGTATTCGAAATTTTATGTATCGATGGGGGTCCCAGAGGGGGGGTCGAGAATCAATAAAAACGCGCTCCGATGGATAGTTTCCGAGATATACGTTAATTAATTATGGTAATTAGACTAATTAACCATGATTGAGGCTTAAAAGGACTGCAAACATGTAGAAATTGGCTCTGGGATGGTTTCCAGACTTTGGAGATGCCGTCGGAGGAGGCTAGTGTTTAAAATGCCCAAATTGAAAATATAGGGGAGCTTCGTATGACCCCCTGGGCCTGTAAGATTAAAAGGTTAAGTTTGGTGTCAAAGCATTCGAAATTTTAAGTATCGGTGGGGTGTTGAGTCTAGGGGGGGTCGAGAATCAATAAAAACGCGCTCCGGTGGATAGGTTCCGAGATATACGTTAATTAATTATGGTAATTAGACTAATAAACCATGGAGCTGTTTTTTCTGCGATGAGAGAAGAAGCTTTCCGAGAGAAAGCAGTAGCAAAAGCATCACAAGCTGGTATTGATCTCAGGATTTTCTTATCGCCGGCCTCGGAGGCGTAGCCAAGGGGGGGGGGTTAGGGGGGTCATAACCCCCCATGAGGAATTTTTTGCCATACAAAATGTATATTCTTCACTACATTATCATACACACGTATACATATATATGAGTTGCAGTAGTCATAACCCCCCCCCCATAAAAAAATTCTGGCTACGCCCCTGGCCGGCCTGTATTTTTGCCCTTTATCGAATTCGAGATTTCACTGAAATGAAAATGGGACTATCGGATATTTGATGTTGAAATAAAACCGATATGTCGATTTTTGGCCCAGTCCTACTGAGGGGCTGCTGCCCCCCCCCCAAAAAAAATGGGACCCTTTACTTAGCTTACAATTGAACTTTATCTTTAAATTTGATACCCAGCCCACCCCGAAATAAAATCCTGGCTACGCCACTGTCAATAACACTAACTACGCCACTGCTTTAGGCCCTATTTTGTATTTCTCTGAATTACGAAAGAAAATAAAATCATTCCCCTTAAACGAAAAACAAGGTAAAAAAAAAAAAAAAAACGAAATCTGCTGCAATAAAGCGAAATGTTATTTTGCTTACTACAAAGTCCTTTTGTGAGAGCGCTTAATACCGCCCCTGTATCCTTCATTAAAAGTGACAAGCACAATCCTAACTTTATTTCATTCTATTTCCCTTCACATGAAAATCCGCCACCATGTAAACTTAACGTTCCGTTTTTTTTTTTTTTTTTTTTTTTTTTTTTTGAGGGTGGGGGCAGGGGGACATATATTGAAGTTAAAAGTAGAAAAGGGATGTTTCATTAAATTTTAAACAAATATTAAATCAGTCAGACAAGTTGGAAGGAGGGATTTTCTTAATTTTTTTTTCGGGGGGGATATTGACCCCTCTTAGGAAGTAACTAGGCCCTTAGGAAGTAACACCTATGCCACCCGCCAAAAGCAAACGATGTTCGACCCACTCCACACCCACAGACAGATAAAACTTTAAAATCCGACCACCAACCAAGAAATGAAACACCAAAGATTCGAAAAAAAAACTTCAATTAAATGAAACATCCTTTCAACTCTTTTCGACTCCTTTCGACTCTGAGTCGATAGAAGATTCGAAAAAACCCCTCCAATTAAATGAAACATCCTTTCAACTCTTTTCGGCTCCTTTCGACTCTGAGTCGATAGAAGATTCGAAAAACTAACGAATCTCAACGATAGTATACAATCACCGAAACAGAGCGAAACACTGAATCAGTAAAGATTCGTTGCTGCACCAACTCAGTGACCAACTCACCCACACCCACTCATTTACTGTTTCAAATCATCTATCGACTCAGAGTCGTAAAGAGTCGAAAGGAGCCGAAAGGAGTCGTAAAGAGTCGAAAAGAGTTGAAAGAGTAAGGGAAAATCCCTGGGAACGGCAAAGGGAAAATAAGTTTTTCTTCCCTTCGCACTTGGAATGTATTTCCCTTGAGGGCTTGAGATTCGAATCAGTAGAGAGTGAGTGTAAAGACTGAGCCACTCAGTACCAAGATTCGAATCACTGATTCGACTCATCGAATCATTGGCCATCTCTATTTCGGATGGGTTTTGAGCGGTTCTTGTGATTTAGAAAATAAAATTGACACTGAGAGGAGCGCGAAAATAATGAAGGTAGTTGTAGATTCTTCGCGAGAAGAAAATTCCGATCTGATTTTACAAAATTTTTGGAAATTGGATATAATGGGCATTGAAAACGAAAAAAGGGATTTATCCAATAATGACGGAGAAGTTGTTTTAAAGGATTTTGAGAAAAATATAAAATTTCAGAACAACAGATACAAGGTTAAACTACCGTGAAATGAGAATGCGGATAAATTAGAAAATAATTATGAAATCGCAAAATGTCGCTTAGGAAAACTGGTTTAGAGATTTGATAGAGATAAGGAATTTTACCAGCGGTATAGGGATGTATTATCGAAACAGATTTGCGAGGGTATAATCGAACCCGTAGAATTTAAAGAAAATGAGAAAATGAATATCGATAGAGAATATTATATGCCTCATCAGGCCGTTATTCGTGATGATAAAATTACAACGAAGCTAAGAGTAGTTTTTGACGCCTCAGAACTGAGATCTGCCCACCAGTCAAGGCGGTCCAAATCAAATGTTGAACCGACGAAAAATTCGACTGTCTTAGTGTATGACGAAAAGCTTCCTCGACTTATGTGGAAGACGGGTATAGTCATCAGTGTTCATCCCGGACGTGATGGAAAGACTCGTGCATGCACTATCAAACTTCCCAATGGAACTATACTGAAACGACCAATTCAACTTTTGTATCCTGTTGAACTTAATGTAGATGGAAAAGGACCTAGTGACTGTTTGTCCAAAGGTCCTTTGGGGCCGGAGGATGAAGCAGAATGACTTTCCCCTGCGCCAGAAGAGGGCGCTTTTGAACTCTAATCCTTTTTTTTGCCTTTCAGATGCAGCGAGGGATTCCATGAAAAGTGACGTGAAAAAGGGGTTTTCCCATGTCTTTTGTAAATGTTGTGTAGTGTAAGATGTGTTTATTTAATCCAGAAATAAATTGTATTCGTCCTTTAGACACTCACTTGATTCACTGACATAGTAGCAGGAAACAGGAAATCAAAAGAAAAACTACCAGGGCAGGTAGGCTAGATCTTTTTTTATGAACTGTATTCCCTTACCTATATCAGAACTGAAATTTGAAAGAGATACAGTATAACTATTGTTTCAGTTATAGATGGGCTGTATAAGTTGGCTTTATATGGGAATTTGAATGATATATTTGGGTTTTCTATAAGAATTTGAAATGTTCCGATGGCCGGGGATTGCCCATATGTGGTTTAGATAGACAAATCAGCTGCTCGTCGGGAAGTATCCCCGATATGTGGCGCCGCCCTAAAAATGAATCGGGTGATTTAGTGTACATATAATAATACGTGTCTCTGTGTACTCGGTCAGGAGAAGTAAAAAGTAGGGATCGACCGATACCATATTTTAACCGGTACCCGATACTTTTTTACCAGGGGCTGTATACAAGTGAACATAGAAAATTAAATTTTACATGGTACCTAATTCCCTGCCACTTACATTCCGAAAAATGTAAACAGAAAAAAATTCTCCAAATGCAAGTGATGGGTCACGTGGACTACATAACATAACTGCTAACTCTTCGGGAACTCTCAGGAGTTTTCCACTACAATCGGAAAACGATTGCACGCGAAATTTGTCCTTATTTTAAGCATAAATTTCTATGTAAATATTAGTGGTGGAAAATCTTTGGTAACTGTGATATGTTAAATTTTGTATTATAATATGTATACAGTTCTGATGTTTTCGCTTGTAAAAAAGTATCGGGTATCGGTTGAAATCTGGTATCGGTCGATCCCTAGTAAAAAGCCTAGTGACAGTCGGTATTAATTCGTGCAGAGTAAGTACAATGGTCAACTAGAAGTAAATATTCAAGTAAAGAATAAATTAAAAATCACTCGTAACTCTCAACCGGCTCCTATTCTTTTGTTTTGCGCCCCACACTCAGTTGTGCCCGTAGCGGCCATCTTTTACACCAAATCCTCACAGGGCTCTGCCTTCAGATATTGAATTAATGATATTACTGCTAACGTAAGTACCTGTGTATTAATTTAAAATCTATTTGTTCTGTATACTAATAGCACATTTTTTCAGCATTTATTTTAAAACTTGTCTATGATTTCTTCTATAACACAATAATTTAATAAAATAATAAAATACAACCAGGTCTCTTTTCTTTCAATGCTTTTACGTAATTTTGAATTAACACTGTTTAAAATATCGCCAAATACACACTTTTTTTATTGAGAAGCACGGAATTACATTTTTTTGTTTATGACAGAATTTTTAGTACAAATAAGAAAATATATAAAATTAAATTATTCATTCGAAGCTGAACCGATAAACGAAAACCGTTATTTTTGGCCTAACAAAAACTAGAACTGAATCGATATACAAATTTTAGTTGAACCGGAACGAAAAAATTACGATTTGAATCCCTGGCTAAAATCAAAGGACTGGCGACTTTCTGCACTACAAGGGAGAAATATAGTCGGTCCATATTCCACAAATGCTAGAAAATGCAATAGGTGCTGTTACCGCCCCCTTGTGGTGGAAGTTATTTTTACCATTGTATAGCTGCCAACTGCTCCGGAATATAATTAACCACATTTTTTTTTTTTTTTTTTAAACAGGATTTTCGGCTTAGAATACACCAACGTTTTTGAGTTAGACGGGTGACCTGGTTATTGCCTAGAAAATATATTTATGAAACTGTACTGTTTAGAAAAAGTGATTAGTTATATTCCGGAGCAGTTGGCAGCTATGTCATTGTCTTGATTTTAGGTTTATTGACTTTTGTCTGGTTCAGGACAGTGACTTGTACTTAAAAGGAAAAAAAAAACGATGCAAATTCAGGGCGGCTAATTTTTAGTTACCAAAATAAAAGTAGATGGCTTATTAAAGAACATTCAACTTTTCTGAAGTTTTACGATATTGAATACTGTAAAAGGAATAAATCGATCCTGAGACTGAATTATCACATTCATTTACCACAATTCTCTATTTTTTATATGTTTTCTTTATAAAGTAGTTAGAAAGTTTATCTATTTTCACAAAACTGTAGTTTGCATGTCTAGTAATGCGATATAATAGAAGCATACGAAAATAAAAGCATTCACTTGTACCCGAAAGACGTTCAAAATAGAAAAGGATGATGAGCAACCAGAATTTTAACTTATCTGTACAAATTTTTGATTTACGTCTTTGCTCAAGCGTCGTTTTATAAGCCAGCGGGCATTTTTTTTATTCATTAAGGTCTGGAAGGTCTTAATAATAACGTACTCTATGGAGATGGGCGGTTCGACTCATTTTACTGATTCGAATCTCAACTCACTCACTACTTCGATGATTCGAATCAGTGATTCGAATCTTGAATCAATAAAACAACTAAAGAAATTTTCCCTCTCTCTGCGCCGAAAGCCGTACTATTTAAACACCCTTCACCCATTCATCGGGTTTCTTCTCCGCTGAGTTCTCGGGCAGCTAGCATCTCTCTCTCCTTGCTCGAGTAAAACTAGTGTTTAAACTGCCCGAAATGAAAATACAGGGAGCTTCGTATGACCCCCTGGGCCTGTAAGATTAACAGGTTAAGTTTGGTGTCAAGGTATTCGAAATTTTATGTATCGATGGGGGTGTACGTCTAGGGGGGGGGTCGAGAATCAATAAAAAACGCGCTCCGATGGATAGTTTCCGAGATATACGTTAATTAATTATGATAATTAGACTAATTAACCATGCTTGAGGCTTAATAGGACTGCAAACATGTAGAAATTGGCTCTGGGATGGTTTCCAGACTTTGGAGATACCGCCGGAGGAGGCTAGTGTTTAAAATGCTCAAATTGAAAATATAGGGGAGCTTCGTATGACCCCCTGGGCTTGTAAGATTAAAAGGTTAAGTTTGGTGTCAAAGCATTCGAAATTTTAATCGGTGGGGTGTTGAGTCTAGAGGGGGTCGAGAATCAATAAAGACGCGCTCCGGTGGATAGTTTCCGAGATATACGTTAATTAATTATGGTAATTAGACTAATAAACCAGTGGAGCTGTTTTTTTTCCGCGATCCGGCATCGTCATTAACGGAGAGAAAGCAGTAGCAAAAGCATCACAAGCTGGTATTGATCTCAGGATTTTCTTATCGCCGGCCTCAGAGGCGTAGCCAAGGGGGGGGGTTGGGGGGTCATAACCCCCCATGAGGAATTTTTTGCCATACAAAATGTATATTCTTCACTACATTATCACACACACGTATACATATATATGAGTAGCAGTAGTCATAACCCCCCCCCATGAAAAATTTCTGGCTACGCCCCTGGCCGGCCTGTGTTTTTGACCTTTATCGAATTCGAGATTTCACTGAAATGAAAATGGGAATGTCGGATATTTGATGTTGAAATAAAACCGATATGCCGTTTTTTTTTTTTTTTTTGAGGGTGGGGGCAGGGGGACATATATTGAAGTTAAAAGTAGAAAAGGGATGTTTCATTAAATTTTAAACAAATATTAAACCAGCCAGACAAGTTGGAAGGAGGGAGTCCCCCCGAAGGAAAAAGGTTTAAACAACTTTGAGACACCCCCCGCTCTTCCACGAGCATTGGCGTAAATTGGCATGTAATATTTGGATGGGGTGACAAAATGTTTCCGATTGTAGAAAATATCATTATTATAAATAGCTCTGATACTTAAATTTTCTTAATTTTTTTTTCGGGGGGGGGCGGGGATTGACCCCTCTTGCCCTTAGGAAGTAACGCCTATGCCCCCCGCCAAAAGCAAACGATGTTCGACCCACTCCACACCCACAGACAAATAAAACTTTAAATCGGACCACCAACCAAGAAATGAAACACCAAAGATTCGAAAAAAAAAAACTTCAATTAAATGAAACATCCTTTCAACTCTTTTCGACTCTGAGTCGATAGAAGATTCGAAAAACTAACGAATCTCAACGATCGTATACAATCACCGAAACAGAGCGAAACACTGAATCAGTAAAGATTTGTTGCTGCAACAACTCAGAGACCAACTCACCCACACCCACTCATTTGCTGTTTTAAATCATCTGTCGACTCAGAGTCGAAAAGAGTCGAAAAGAGTCGTAAAGAGTCGAAAAGAGTTGAAAGAGTAAGGGAAAATCTCTGGGAACGGCCAAGGGAAAATAAGTTTTCCTTCCCTTCGCACTTGGAATGTATTCCCCACAGTTGAGGGCTTGTGATTCGAATCAGTAGAGAGTGAGTGTAAAGACTGAGCCACTCAGTACCAAGATTCGAATCACTGATTCGACTCATCGAATCATTGGCCATCTCTAGTACTCTAACATCCGAGAGTTTCAAATGACTTCGAAAATTTAATTTCAACTTCTAGGACATACTTTTATATGGATGAGCGTTTTAAAAAGTCTGTTTTTAAATCGAAGAATTTAGTGGGTTTCCCGTCTGAGCCCTAGTATAAAAATTATTGAGTATTATAAACACCTCCTATTTTTTAGAAAGCCTAACAACTGAAACTTTGAAGTCATCACAGTTTTACTTTCACAAAGTAAAATTATTTTAAATTTCTGGTGAATGCTACAAATATTAGAAAATATCTTAAATTAAAAATTAAAATTAAAATGCATTTCTCATAAAAAATTATTCATTTCGATCTATTTCCTTATCATATTATCTTATTTGTCATGGTCAAAAAGTGCCATTTGTCATAAAATTATATTTTTTATCTCAAATTATTAAAATCTTGTTATTCCTGAGTAAATTTACCAGGAACTTTTTATAGTTTTATTTTGTAAAAATAAAACTTTTAAATGTAGGCCAAATGATGCCGTCAAAGTTTGGTGACGTAGGAGATGTTAGGCTTTCTTTGTCTAGGAGGTGTTAGTATTACGCACTCCGACATGAGACTGTACCACTTTTTATCTTCACCTTTCTCTTGAATCTGTTGAGTCAATTGACGTTCACAAAACAATATAAGTGCACCCTTTTATCCCAAGAAGCTCTTGTGAAATTTTGATCACAGACATGGAACAACATTCTTTGGTTCACAATTCTGATATAATTTAAATTATTTTAATGTAACATATATTCCATTCCATACATAAATTGTTAACATGAAACATCGCTGAACTATGAACACAATCTTAAATTAAAGCATCACATTAAATTAGCCGTAAAATAATAAAAAACATGTTGGAAGCAACAAACTGCGTAATTCTATCAACAATTTTATGTTAAGGATGATAGCGAAATAATATACCCCTGCAGAATCACACAACCCTAATTCTAAATCGTAATAAGAATTTCGAAATTGCCATATTAAAATCTATTCTCCACATACATCCTGGAAATGTTCCAAATTCTTCTGCAAAGCTGTGAAATATCAATACTGCCGCTTTAATTAAAACATTCTCTGGCTTTTCTATTTAATAAAGCAGTCTCCAACTTCTACGGTCTATAATCAACCACTTTTTCAGAACAGAAATCTTTGGATTAGTATATAATAAAATACACCGTCTGGCCTGCGTCAACACCTCCTACAAATAGAAAACCTGACAACTGAAATTTTGACGTCATCATTAGGCCTTCAAGTAATGACGTCATCACAGTTTTACTTTCACAAAGCAAAACTATTTAAAATATCTGGTGGATGCTACAAATATTAGAAAATATCTTAAATGAAAAATTAAAATTAAAATACCTTTCTCATACAAAATTATTCATTCCGGTGTATTTCCTTATCATATTATCTAATTAGTCATATCTGAAAACTGCCATTTTTCATAAAACTATATTTTTTATCTCAAATTATTAAATCATTGTTATTCATGAGTAAATTCACCACAAATTTTGTATACTTTTATTTTGTGAAAGTAAAACTTTTAAGTGCAGGATAAACGCTGTCGTCAAAGTTTGGTGACGTTGGAGTTGTTAGGCTTTCTTCATCTAGGAGGTATTGCCTGTGTGCGCCTTAATATTCTGGGGAAAAAAAATATTGAGTTAACTGTTTGCAATAATTGGTTAATTTATTCCTTAGAGTTGGCGACTCAGACAAAGTCACATTTGCTAACTGCTCCGGAATATTATTATTATAGGTGCCAAGTATTACGGAATATGATTAACCACTTTTGGTGGACGTTGTTCTTCTATTTAAAATATAGCAAAAATTCTGACAAACAGGCGTGCTGAGGTGAATATTTTGGAAAATTATTCCAAAAATTTACGGTTCACAAAAAGTGGTTGATTATATTCCGTAATACTTGGCACCTATGCATTGGCAACATTTTATGAACAATATATACATATTATTTTTCGAGACGTTAATCTCTGTGCAAGCTTCATTTTGGAATACTTCTATAAGATAAGCCAAAAATTACTGTTACCAAAAAATGGTCGGTTATATTCTGGAGCAGCTGGCAACTCAGTAAAACAAATACATCCTACTTAGACAGCTTAACAATTGAAGCTGGCTCATTATCACAGTTTTACCTTCAAAAAGTAAAACGATTTTAAACTTCTTGTACGTGCTACAAACATTAGAAGATATCACAAGTTAAATATGAAAATTAAAATACCTTTCTGATACAAAATAATTCATTATGATCTATTTCTATATTATATTATATAGTTGGTCATGGTTAAAAACGGCCATTTGTCGTAAAATTAATTTTTCTATCTTAAGTCATTAAAATGTTTATCCATGAGCAAATATACCACAAATTTAAACTAGTTTTAGTTTGTGAAAACAGTCACTTAACACTGCTTCCGTACGGGCGAGATTAATAAAGCAGTCTCTGGCTTTGCCAGTGTTTGGGAGGGTAAATTACTCGCTCGGTTGCACTGCTGTAGGACCGTGTACGCAAATAGGCGCTGGTGCACTTAAAATCCGTCATGTCTCCCGTGTCATCGATTCACCACAAATTCACCACGTAGAAAAATCACCAAAAATTTAAAATAGACATAGTTTGGGAAAGTAAAACTGTGATAACGTCACATAACATGATCTACTGATAACGTCAAAACCTCAGTTGTAAGGCTCTATATATCTAGAAGTGCTGGCAACACCTTATACGTTCAGAAAGCCAAACAACTCAACCTTTGTCGGCACCGCTAAGCCCAGAGTGTGGTCACCCCATGTTTTATTTTTTTAAAGTAGAACTATTTAAAATGTCTGGTAAATTCTACAAATATTGGAAAAACATTAAAACAAACATTAAAACAAACATTAAAACAAACATTAGAATGGCTTTGCCAGTGTTTGGGAGGGTAAATTACTCGCTCGGTTGCACTGCTGTAGGACCGTGTACGCAAATAGGCGCTGGTGCACTTAAAATCCGTCATGTCTCCAGTGTCATCGATTCACCACAAATTCACCACGTAGAAAAATCACCAAAAATTTAAAATAGACATAGTTTGGGAAAGTAAAACTGTGATAACGTCAAAGCCTCAGTTGTAAGGCTCTATATATCTAGAAGTGCTGGCAACACCTTATACGTTCAGAAAGCCAAACAACTCAACCTTTGTCGGCACCGCTAAGCCCAGAGTGTGGTCACCCGATGTTTTATTTTTTTAAAGTAGAACTATTTAAAATGTCTGGTAAATTCTACAAATATTAGAAAAACATTAAAACAAACATTAAAACAAACATTAGAATGGCTTTGCCAGTGTTTGGGAGGGTAAATTACTCGCTCGGTTGCACTGCTGTAGGACCGTGTACGCAAATAGGCGCTGGTGCACTTAAAATCCGTCATGTCTCCAGTGTCATCGATTCACCACAAATTCACCACGTAGAAAAATCACCAAAAATTTAAAATAGACATAGTTCGGGAAAGTAAAACTGTGATAACGTCAAAGCCTCAGTTGTAAGGCCCTATATATCTAGAAGTGCTGGCAACACCTTATACGTTCAGAAAGCCAAACAACTCAACCTTTGTCGGCACCGCTAAGCCCAGAGTGTGGTCACCCCATGTTTTATTTTTTTAAAGTAGAACTATTTAAAATGTCTGGTAAATTCTACAAATATTAGAAAAACATTAAAACAAACATTAAAACAAACATTAGAATGGCTTTGCCAGTGTTTGGGAGGGTAAATTACTCGCTCGGTTGCACTGCTGTAGGACCGTGTACGCAAATAGGCGCTGGTGCACTTAAAATCCGTCATGTCTCCAGTGTCATCGATTCACCACAAATTCACCACGTAGAAAAATCACCAAAAATTTAAAATAGACATAGTTTGGGAAAGTAAAACTGTGATAACGTCACATAACATGATCTACTGATAACGTCAAAGCCTCAGTTGTAAGGCTCTATATATCTAGAAGTGCTGGCAACACCTTATACGTTCAGAAAGCCAAACAACTCAACCTTTGTCGGCACCGCTAAGCCCAGAGTGTGGTCACCCCATGTTTTATTTTTTTAAAGTAGAACTATTTAAAATGTCTGGTAAATTCTACAAATATTAGAAAAACATTAAAACAAACATTAAAACAAACATTAAAACAAACATTAGAATGGCTTTGCCAGTGTTTGGGAGGGTAAATTACTCGCTCGGTTGCACTGCTGTAGGACCGTGTACGCAAATAGGCGCTGGTGCACTTAAAATCCGTCATGTCTCCAGTGTCATCGATTCACCACAAATTCACCACGTAGAAAAATCACCAAAAATTTAAAATAGACATAGTTTGGGAAAGTAAAACTGTGATAACGTCAAAGCCTCAGTTGTAAGGCTCTATATATCTAGAAGTGCTGGCAACACCTTATACGTTCAGAAAGCCAAACAACTCAACCTTTGTCGGCACCGCTAAGCCCAGAAAGATGTTTTATTTTTTTAAAGTAGAACTATTTAAAATGTCTGGTAAATTCTACAAATATTAGAAAAACATTAAAACAAACATTAAAACAAACATTAGAATGGCTTTGCCAGTGTTTGGGAGGGTAAATTACTCGCTCGGTTGCACTGCTGTAGGACCGTGTACGCAAATAGGCGCTGGTGCACTTAAAATCCGTCATGTCTCCAGTGTCATCGATTCACCACAAATTCACCACGTAGAAAAATCACCAAAAATTTAAAATAGACATAGTTCGGGAAAGTAAAACTGTGATAACGTCAAAGCCTCAGTTGTAAGGCCCTATATATCTAGAAGTGCTGGCAACACCTTATACGTTCAGAAAGCCAAACAACTCAACCTTTGTCGGCACCGCTAAGCCCAGAGTGTGGTCACCCATGTTTTATTTTTTTAAAGTAGAACTATTTAAAATGTCTGGTAAATTCTACAAATATTAGAAAAACATTAAAACAAACATTAAAACAAACATTAGAATGGCTTTGCCAGTGTTTGGGAGGGTAAATTACTCGCTCGGTTGCACTGCTGTAGGACCGTGTACGCAAATAGGCGCTGGTGCACTTAAAATCCGTCATGTCTCCAGTGTCATCGATTCACCACAAATTCACCACGTAGAAAAATCACCAAAAATTTAAAATAGACATAGTTTGGGAAAGTAAAACTGTGATAACGTCACATAACATGATCTACTGATAACGTCAAAGCCTCAGTTGTAAGGCTCTGTATATCTAGAAGTGCTGGCAACACCTTATACGTTCAGAAAGCCAAACAACTCAACCTTTGTCGGCACCGCTAAGCCCAGAGTGTGGTCACCCCATGTTTTATTTTTTTAAAGTAGAACTATTTAAAATGTCTGGTAAATTCTACAAATATTAGAAAATATCTTAAATTAAACATTAAAATTAAAATGCATTTCTTATTCAAAATTAAACATTATGATCTATTTCCTTATCATATTATCTAATTAGTCAAGGTTAAAATCTGCCATTTGTCGTAAAATTAAAATTTTTGATTCAAATTATTAAAATTTTGCTATGCATGAGTAAATTCGCCAGAAATTTTTAATCGTTTTATTTTGTGAAAATAAAACTTTTAAGTACAGGCCTATTAATGGCGTCAAAGCTTGATGACGTAGCAGTTGTTAGGCTTTCTTTATCTAGGAGGTGTTGGTCCAACACCTTCGGGGAGCTATCAGCACCTTTCAGAAGTAAAAGGCCTAACAACAGAAGTTTTGACGTCATCACAGTTGTAGCTTCACAAAGTAAAACTATTTTAAATTTCTGGTGAATATTACAAAAATTAGAAAATATCTTAAAGATAAAAATTAAAATACCTTTCTGATACAAAACAATTTATTGTGATCTACTTCTGTATCATATTACCCAATTAGTGATGGTCAAAAATTGTCATTTGCCGTAAAATTATTTTTTTTTAATCTTAAATCATTAAAAAGTTTTATGAGTGAGAAAATTCACTACAAATTTAAAATAGATAAAGTTTATGAAAGTAAAAGTGGTGACGTCATGTAAAATGATCTGGTGATGACGTCAAAGGTTCAGTTGTAAGGCTTTCTATATCGTGAGGGTGTTGGGGCAATGGCACCTATTTTCATATACGTCAAAACTTCAGTTGTGAGATTTTTCGTGAGAAGTTATTGGTGTAAAGGCCTTCCGCATACCAAATGCTGAAGTCCTAATATTTAATTTAACTTTCAACAACATAAATAAAAGTAGAAAAATGAAATTATCTTGTATAAGTCATTTAAAGTATCAGAAGCTGGTGTAGGTGCTTTGTTTTAAAACAAATTTCAACTGATATCAAGAATTTCTTTCGGAAATGTTTCTTTCGAAGGATTTGTTTCCAATCAATTTTTTTTATTCCCTTCCATTTTCTTTTTGCAATACAGGTTTTGTGAATATGCATCACAAAGGATTTCTCTGCAAAGTAGTTCCTGAAAGATTTTTAAAAAATGGTATTACAACACACGAACAGAAATTAGAAGGAATGCTCCTTCTTGTTATAATTTCTCAGAAGACAGATATTACTAGACGTAAAATAACGTATAAGAGTAGAGAGATATTTTTAAATCCATTTTTAAAATGGGTTTAACCATAGCGGGCAACTTTTAGGAAATATAATTGACCACTTTTATGTAAACAGTAAAATTTCTTAAACATTTTTCTCAAATATGTACCAAACCGCGTTCAACACTCAAATTTTGATGCACTTTTAAACGCGGTTGCTGCCAGAAAAAGCGGTTAGTTAAATTGCGCAAAAGTTGGCAGCTGTAGTTCAACAAACACCTCCTAGATACAGGAAGTCTGAGAGCAGAAACTTTTACGTTATCATTAGGTTCCTCTAAGATAACATCAGAACTTTGTTTTCACAAAGTAAAATTATTTAAAATTTCTGGTGAATACTACAAATATCTTAAGTTAAAGATAAAAATTGAAATACCTTTCTGATACAAAATAATTCATAATGAGCTATTTCTGCGTCATATCATATAATTAGTGATGGCTAAAAGTTCTCATTTGTAGTAAAACTAAATTTTCTATCATAAATCATTAAAACGCTTTATGCGTGAGTAAATTCACCACAAATATTAAATCGTTTTAGTTTGTGAAAATAAAGCTGTGATGACGTCATTTTAGTTAACCTACTAATGATATACAGTGCGCACCGGTTATAACGGACCTGGGATATAACGTACTATCGGTTATAACGTACCGAGAAGCTAGGTCCCGATGGAAGTCCTATATTTATAATGTTATTTAACATCGGTTGAAACGTACTTAACAAAAGTACCTACTTCGGCTATAACGTACTTTTTATACCAAAGCCAACAGTAAAATTTTGCTTTTCTTAAGCATTTTATTTCTTTATTTTCCTAATTTTATTTCAATACCTTCAAAAACACTCGTTGTCAGTTTTCGGATTCTCTAGCGAGATGAATTGTGTATGAATGAAGGGAGCGATCTTTTATCTTTTTCGCCCGCTAGGTAGGGCTAAGAACAAGACGCTGTTTTTTATGTATCATTCATCCATGTAAATGCTTCCTTAAAAGCCCTATCTATAATGATTAGGATGATACTGAAGAAGAAGCTGAAGAGCCTATACCAAGCGTAGCCGACGCATTCAATGCTGCAAAAACAGGATCACGATTTTTTGAATGCCTCAGTGATGATGCAGAGACTGTATAAAAGTCTATTATGGATATCCAAAACGGTATTTTTAAATCTGCATCTGCCCATTTAAAACAAAAGTAAATGACATATTATTGATCTCAATAAAAATTGTAAGTGATAAAGAATTTTCTGCTGAGTTTCAATTTTATAAAATCAGACCTGTTTAAAACACACATTACAATGAAATGATGAGCCCACTTTCTTTTCTTGTGTCCTATTGAATCTTACCGGCTGTACTGCTTATAACGTACTTCGGCTATAACGTACTACTTTTAAAGGTCCCGTGAGAGTACGTTATAACCGGTGTCTACTGTACAAGCTTCTGTTCTCAGGCTTTCTCTACCTAGTAGGTGTTGGTTTAACCGGCGCCTCCTACATAAATAAAGCCTACGATCTCCTACGGTATAGGCGATCTTTAGGCGTACATTTAAACGTTTTATTTTCACAAAATAAAACTTTTTAAAATATCTGGTGAATTTATTCATGAATAACAATATTTTAATAGTTTGAGATAAACAATATAATTTTCTGACAAATGACAGTTTTTAACCATCACTAATTAGATAATAAAGAGGAAATATTTCACAATGAATAATTTTGCATGGGAAAGGTATTTTAATTTTAATGTTTAATTTAAGGTATTTGCTAATATTCGTAGCATTCACCAGGAATTTCAGATAGATTTACTTTGTAAAAATGAAACTGTGATGACGTCATTTTCGTAGACCTAGTGATGACATCTAAACTTGAGTTGTTAGGCTATCTGCAGATAGGAGGTGTTGGTTTAACCACCACCTCCTACATATAGAAAGCATTACAACTGCTACGTCACCAAGCTTTGACGTCATCGTTTGGCCTACATTTAAAAGTTAGATTCTGGCAAAATAAAGCTATTAAAAATGTGTGGTGAATTTACCATGATTGTCAATATTTTAATAATTTGAGATAAAAAATATAATTTTACGACAAATGGCACTTTTTAGACATAACTAATTAGATAATGTGATAAGGAAATACTGAATAATTTTGTATGAGAAAGATATTTTAATTTTAATGTTTAATATAAGATATTTTCTAATATTTGTAGTATTTACTAGAAATTTTTAATAATTTTATTTTGTGAAAATAAAACTTTTAAATGTAGACCAAATGATGATGTCAAAGGTTGGTGACGTAGGAGTTGTAAGGCTTTCTATATGTAGGAGGCGTTGGTTTAACTAGATGTGAAGATAGCTGAACTTAAAAACGGAAAGTTTGAAAAGTACAAGCCATAAAGTAGCACTGCAGATTTTAAAATTCGGAATGACATGTTTTGATTGTTTATTGGTATCTTGGATAAATGAAATTAATTAATGCACCACTTAATCTTTTATCATCCTAAAATATTCAATAATGCACAAAAATAATGATTCGAGACTTCCTATCGCTGTAAAAATTAATACAGCTTTGAGAATATTCCGAATATAACCTCTTTTTGCAAACAATAATTTCTGATTTGGACTAGAAAATTTTAAGGATTGGCGTGGAAACAGGTTTCGGCTTAGAAAACACGGGAAAAAATATTCTTTTTACAAAATGTAGTTGATTATCTTCATTGGATGATTGATGGTACGGTACTAGGCAACACTTTACTGCTTTGCCCTAACTTTTCAAATCTGCACCAACGATTGATTTGACTCAAATATCCAGAAAATTTGCTTAAAATAGAAATTACAAAGCAAAATTAATCGAAAACTGACACTGTCAGAGATTTTATTAAATATAAGATTTTTTTCTAAAATCATTGTAACTGATACGCACTCATCCTTTAAGTCCTTGCATACTACAGCTTGTAAATGCCATCCTAAAAAAATTTAAGTGCTGCACATAGCTTTTTTTTGTATTTATGTACCAATATAACATGACTATTTCGAAATCCATTGCCGGGCCTTATCTCTCACCGATAGATGCCTTGTAGGGTTAAATAAAATAATAATATTTAAACGTACGTTATCCTATAAAATCAATTCTGAAATTGGAGATACCAAAATTATTGAAACTAAATAATTTATAAAAAAAACAACATACCTGCAGGTTCTGTTGTTCCTCTACGACATCTGGTGGAATTAATCAAATTTTTCTGACGGTTCCGTCAGGAACAGTTAACATGAAATTGCATCCGATATATGCGCTTTACGGCGCTCCTTTTTTCCTTAAAGAGTTTGAGAGCTTGGCGACATAAGAGAAACTCGTAGTACACTGGAACATTTGTTTTAGCAAATGGTAATTATAGAACGAAAGTTACGGGTTGGAAAGATGAAGACCTCATAATCGAAAAAATAGAGATCGAAATCATGTTGACAAAAGACAACAATCTGTATGCAAGGAACATGTATGCAAAATCGATGGGACAGCACGCCTTCTCGCTGGGCCGTTGCAACATCTTCTACGCATACAAAGCCTAACTGCGGCTTTGACGTCATCATAGTTTTATTTGCACAAATTAAAACTATTTAAAATTTGCGGTGAATTTTCTCCCGCATAAAATATTTTTATGATTTAAGATAGAAAAATTAATTTTACGACAAATGGCATTTTTTTACCATCACTAGTTATATAATATGATGCAAAAATAGATCATAATGAATTATTTTGTATCAGACAGGTATTTTAATTTTTATCTTAACTTCAGATGTTTTTAAATACTTGTAACATTCATCAGAAATTTTAAATAGTTTTACTTTTCGAAAGTAAAACTGTGATGAGCCGGTCTTAGCTTTACAAAAGTGTCATAGACTTGAACTATCGCTCTTGTGCAGTAGAATATAATAATATACGATGAAAATACTCATACATGTAAGAGCAAATTCGTGGTTAAAAAAATTTGTATCTTTAATCGATACACATTAAGGTTGTTCTTCTAAAAAAATAAGAACTCTGTTTTTAGACTTGATACACAAACTGAAATAAACTAACAGCAACATGGCCTCTAAAAAAATCCAGATGGTTCTTCATAAGGTGCTTTACACACTGCAATAAGCGAAAAAGCTGTGGCTTTTGTGAAATTTTCAGAAAAAATTCTTACACATGGATCTGAGCTGCAAGAGTTTTCGAAGAGTGACACGCTTTTCGAAAATTTCCCATTTTTAAGAATTTATTCTAAAAATTTTGAAACTGATACAGGTTTATCGTTTTTTTTTTCAGTATATAGTACAGCTTCTAAAGAGACGGTTTCAAAATTTTGCAGTGACTGGCATAATTAGTTTATTTGTAATTATGTACCAAAATCACATGATTTTTTCGAATAACACCGTTAACAAAATGTGTAAGTAAAATTTAGTATTTCCATGTAAGTGTATTATGCATATTTACTGTAGAAATCGGTATTTTTTGAAATATCAAATACAAAATGAATGTTGCATAAATTATAAATAGGACTTTATTTTATTTTATTTCATGTTTAAATGTAAAAGAACCAGAAGACCATGTTAAAAGAACCAGACTTTGAAACTAAGTAATTTTAAGTAATGAAAACGTGTTTGCGGGATTCTTCTTGGTGTGATTTCTAGTTCAAGATACCCTGACACTTTGATCAGGTAGAATGAATGAAGTTACATCTGTGCAAGCAGGTTCTCGCTCTCCCATTTTTCGAAAACAGCATCTGAGCGTTCATGGATGTAAGTTAACGATAAGAGACGAAAATTTTTTTTTTTTTTTTTTAGTTTGAGATCCTTTTCGATAATGGACTAAATGAGATGTGAAAGAAGTTGTATTTTTGAACAATAACAATGGAATGTTTGGAGAGTTTATGCAATTAAGTACCATTGAAGATTAAAAATTTTGAAATGACTTCTCTTGCTTGTTTGTTGCTACCTTGGTTGATTGAAATCAGATTAGTCTGTCGCTTATTTTTTTTAAAGCGTACGGTTTCTCATTATTCATTGCCCACAATTAAAGCCCCAACTACTGTCTATTTTTTATGGGGGCACCCAGCGTTACGCGTAGGCTGAAAATATACCCGGACACAAGGTATGATAGAATGGATCTTGAGCCACTACATCACCGACATGACACTCACTTAATCTTGTTATCTTACAACATTAAATAATACAGAAAAATAATGACTCTTTACTTTCGTTTGCGCCACAATTAGTACAGCTACCAGCATCTTCAAATAATAACATGTCTTTGTAAACAGTGACTTTCAACTTGAACTAAAGAACGCCTTGTATAGACTTGCGAACAGATTTCTTTTTTTTTAAATAACGAGAAAATATTCTTGTTACAAAATGGAGTTGACTGTATTCCGGGAACGATGGCGGTTGTGGAATTGGTACAGCTGCCAGCTTCTCCGGAATATAGTTAACCATTTTCTAAACAGCACATGGTTATAAACGTTTTTCCATAGTAGCAGAGATGGCCAATGATTCGATGTGTCGAATCAGTGATTCGAATCTTAGTACTGAGTGGCTCAGTCTTTACACTCACTATCTACTGATTCGAATCTCAAGCCTTCAACTATGGGGAAATATTCGAAGTGCGAAGGGAAGGAAAACTTATTTTCCCTTTGCCGTTCCCAGAGATTTTCCCTTACTCTTTCAACTCTTTTCGACTCCTTTCGACTCTGAGTCGATAGATGATTTGAAACAGCAAATGAGTGGGTGAGTTGGTCACTGAGTTGGTGCAGCAACGAATCTTTAATGATTCAGTGTTTCGCTCTGTTTCGGTGATTGTGCACGACGAATCTCAACTCAGTAGAATCTCAAATGTTTCAGTGATTGTATGCGATCGTTGAGATTCGTTGGTGTTTCGAATCTTCTATCGACTCAGAGTCGAAAGGAGTCGAAAGGAGTCGAAAAGAGTTGAAAGAGTAAGGGAAAATCTCTGGTGGTCGGATTTAAAGTTTTATCTGTCTGTGTGTGTGGAGTGGGTCGAACTTCGTTTGCTTTTGGCGGGGGCATAGGCATTACTTTCTCAGGGCAAGAGGGGTCAATCACCCCCTCCGAAAACAAATTAAGAAAAATCAAGTATCAGAGCTATTTAAAAATGGTATTTTCTACAATAAGAAACATTTTGTCACCCCATCCAAATATTACATGCCAATTTACGCCAATGCCCGTAGAAGAGCGGGGGGTGTCTCAAAGTTGTTTAAACCTTTTTCCCTCGCGGGGGGGGGGCTTCTTCCTTCCAACTTGTCTGGCTGGTTTAATGTTTGTTTAAAATTTAATGAAACATCCCTTTTCTACTTTTAATTTCAATATATGCCCCCTGCCACCAACCTCAAAAAAAAAAAAAAAAGAAAAAAAACGGACACGTTAAGTTTACATGGTTGGCGCGTTTTCCTGTGAAGGGAAATAAAGTTAGGATTGTGCTTGTCACTTTTAATGAAGGATACATGGGCGGTATTAAGCGCTCCCACAAAAGGACTTTGTAGTAAGCAAAATAACATTTCGTTATATTGCTGCAGATTTCGTTTAAGATATTTTTTTTACCTTGTTTGTCGTTTAAGGGGAATGATTTTATTTTCTTTCGTAATTCAGAGAAATACAAAACAGGGTCTAAATCAGTGGCGTAGTTAGTGTTATTGACCAGTGGCGTGGCCAGGATTTTATTCCGGGGTGGGCTGGGTATCAAATTTAAGGTATCAAATGCAAAATGAATGTTGAATAAACTATAAATAGGACTTTATTTTATTTTATTTCATGTTTAAATGTATACTTTCTAAGAATGGAAAAAAGCAAGATAAAATTAGCTAAATTCATTGTAATTGGTACAAGTTGACCTATTTGCTTTTGCTTCAGACAATTTCAACCTAATTTTGGAAAGTTCATTCAAAAAAGTTTCATTGAAAGGATTTGTCTGCAATCAACATTTCATATCTTGTCTTCTCGCAGTAACGGCCTCACCAAGGCCGAGTGGTCAAAGCCACTCAAATTGGTAGACGGCTGACGTGAAAAGATCTGGCGTTCGGGCCCCCTCGCCTGACTGTGGATCTAACAGTCTAGACTTTTTGTTGGCTTTCGCCAGATGTAATGTGAATACACCTTAGAACGTAAAAAAGTCCTCCAACCAAGGCACTCCCGTGGTATTCAGATCGCCAATGCGTAGCGTGGCCGAAAGAACACAAGCAAATTTCCCACGGTAAATCTTTTAAGAACATCCATCGCAAAACAATTTCTATGAAATTTGATTTCTGGAGGATTCTAGGAAGCAGGAATTGATACAGATGAACAGAAACTAAAAACAATCCTCCTTCTTTTTTAAAATTTCAACAGGAATATGTTATTGGATGTAAATTAACGATGAGTAGAATTTTTATTAGGCTATTTTTAGGATATACTGCAGTTTTGAAAGCACAGTAAACAATGATTTTATACTCACTAAATTTAAATGAATAACATTTTAATCAAGTTTATTCGTATAATATCAATTCTGGAATCGGAAGAACCAGAATTTGAAACTAAGTAATTTTAAGTAATGAAAAACGTGTTTGCGTATTCGCGAGTTTCTTCGATGTGTAATTTGTAGTTCAAGATACCCTGACACTTCGGTCAGGTAGAATGAAAATGAAGTTGCATCTGTGCAAGCAGGTTCTCGCTCTCCCATTTTTCGAAAACAGCATCTGAGCGTTCATGGATGTAAGTTAACGATAAGAGACGAATTTTTTTTTTAGTTTGAGATCCTTTTCGATAATGGACTAAATTAGATGTGAAAGAAGCTGTACTTTTTGAACAATAACAATGGAATGTTTGGAGAGTTTATGCAATTAAGTACCATTGGAGATTAAAAATTTTAAAATGACTTGTCTTGCTTGTTTGTTGCTACTTTGGTTGATTGAAATCAGATTAGTCTGTCGCTTATTTTTTTTTTAAAGCGTACGGTTTCTCATTATTCATTGCCCACAATTAAAGCCCCAACTTCTGTCTATTTTTTATGGGGGCACCCAGCGTTACGCGTAGGCTGGAAATCAAACCCGAACACAAGGTATGATAGAATGCATCTTGAGCCACTACATCACAGACATGGCACTCACTTAATCTTGTTATCTTACAACATTAAATAATACAGAAAAATAATGAATCTTTACTTTCGTCTGCGCAACAATTAGTACAGCTACCAGCATCTTCAAATAATAACATGTCTTTGTAAACAGTGACTTTCAACTTGAACTAAAGAACGCCTTGTATTGACTTGCGAACAGATTTCTTTTATTTTTAAATAACGAGAAATATTCTTGTTACAAAATGCGGTTGACTGTATTCCGGGAACGATGGCGGTTGTGGTATTGGTACAGCTGCCAGCTTCTCCGGAATATAGTTAACCACTTTTCTAAACAGTACATGGTTAAACGTTTTTCCATAGTAGTAGAGATGGCCAATGATTCGATGTGTCGAATCAGGGATTCGAATCTTATACTGAATTGCTCAGTCTTTACACTCACTATCTACTGATTCGAATCTCAAGCCTTCAACTGTGGGGAAATATTCCAAGTGCAAAGGGAAGGAAAACTTATTTTCCCTTTGCCGTTCCCAGAGATTTTCCCTTACACTTTCAACTCTTTTCGACTCCTTTCGACTCTGAGTCGATAGATGATTTGAAACAGCAAATGAGTGGGGGAGTTGGTCACTGAGTTGGTGCAGCAACGAATCTTTACTGATTCAGTGTTTCGCTCTGTTTCGGTGATTGTGTACGACGAATCTCAACTCAGTAGAATCTCAAATGTTTCAGTGATTGTATGCGATCGTTGAGATTCCTTGGTGTTTCGAATCTTCTATCGACTCAGAGTCGAAAGGAGTCGAAAAGAGTTGAAAGAGTAAAGGAAAATCTCTGGTGGTCGGATTTAAAGTTTTATCTGTCTGTGTGTGTGGAGTGGGTCGAACATCGTTTCTTTTGGCGGGGGACATAGGCGTTACATTCTCAGGGCAAGAGGGGTGAATCACCCCCCTCCCCCCCCCCGAAAAAAAAATTAAGAAACTTCAAGTATCAGATCTATTTAAAAATGGTATTTTCTACAATCAGAAACATTTTGTCACCCACATGCCAATTTACGCCAATGCTCGTAGAAGAGCTGGGGGTGTCTCAAAGTTATTTAAACCTTTTTCCCTCGGGGGGGGGGAACTTCCTCCTCCCAACTTGTCTGGCTGGTTTAATATTTGTTTAAAATTTAATGAAACATCCCTATTCTACTTTTAACTTCAATATACGTCCCCCTGCCCCCACCCTCAAAAAAAAAAAAAAAAACCGGACACGTTAAGTTTACATGGTTGGCGCGTTTTCATGTGAACGGAAATAGAATGAAATAAAGTTATGATTGTGCTTGTCACTTTTAATGAAGGATACAGGGGCGGTATTAAGCGCTCCCACAAAAGGACTTTGTAGTAAGCAAAATAACATTTCGCTATATTGCTGCAGATTTCGTTTAAGATATTTTTTTACCTTGTTTGTCGTTTAAGGGGAATGATTTTATTTTCTTTCGTAATTCAGAGAAATACAAAATAGGGTCTAAAGCAGTGGCGTAGTTTGTGTTATTGACCAGTGGCGTAGCCAGGATTTTATTTCGGGGTGGGCTGGGTATCAAATTTAAAGATAAAGTTCAATTGTAAGCGAAGTAAAGGGTCCCATTTTGGAGGGGGCAGCAGCCCCTCAGCCCTCCCCTCTGCTACGTCCCTGCTGTGCACCAAAGTATTCATTAACCTGCAGTTAAATGCTACCTTTCTCACTAAAAATATGTAAAGTGTTCCATTTCGGGGAGGGCAGTAGCCCCTTTAGCCCCCTCTGGCTACGCCGCTGTTATTGACTACCGGGACGGACCTCCATATTGCAGCCCCATCTTTCTAAGATTCTTAGACAGAGTCTTCTGCTGCCGCTCTCACATTTGCTTTTAGCTTGCCGGGCAAAGGCAGGGCGGACCGCTCGCTCCGCCCTGCCCCGCTACGCCGCTGGTCTAAAGAAGTTTATTTGCTTATCTATTGTCTTTATAGCTCCTTATTTGCCTGCAAACTTTTTTTTTTTTTTGGTAAGTATTAGCATAAAGTAAATGAGTGATTTTATCAAAAGTTTGTAAACCAATTCCAGACACCAGTTTAAGAAAAATTTGTACTATGCTAGGAGGAGGGGGGGGGGAAGAGGGTTACCTTTGCGGGCAGTAATTTTAAGGAGGGGTGCTCATAACGGTTGCAACTTTGGTATTTCTCTGAGCAGTGGTGGATGTTGTGTTATTACAGCCAATTAACTGCACGAAGGGTGGGGTGCCCTCCGTGGGGGTCTTTCTAAGGGGTCCTAACCCGTATTTACGCTAAGTTTCGGAGGAAATCACGGCAAACTCCGGTCGGTGGTGGTGGAATTTAGCGTGTTTGCTTCGGTCTCGCACATACTTCTTTTGATTTCGTTACTATCGTTGTATGAGAGGTGTTTTTTTTTTTTTTTCGATGCCACGAGTAACCTGGCTGCGTGTTTTCTTGTGAATTGAAATAAACAGAAATAAAGTACGCTTCGTGTACGTTACATTTATTGTGTTTACCACTTTAGTTGAAATATTTTTATTAACATTTATATTTTACACTTGCTCTTACTTCACCGTAAATATAGATACACATTTGTAGTATATTAAATCTATTGGCATTAAATTACACTTAAATAAAATATTTGTTAACTTGACACAGACGGTTGTTTTTAAAGAATGTGTGTAGTGGTGCATAGTCACCGCTGCAACTAGAAAGGGCAAACTGGACCCGTGCCCAAGGCGCCGCACTGAAGAGAGCGTCAAAATCAGTTTCCATAGGAGGGGGGGTGACGATTTTATATAAAAATAAAAATTGTACAAAATGAATATATATTTGTTTCTCCCGGTTTTGTGTCTAAGTGTTCTCCAAACTTCTTGCTACCTCTTTGGAGGTGGGGGGAGATTAATTAAGGTTTTCCCCACGTGATGTAACCGTTAGTTGCGGATTTATATGCGGAGCATCCACATAGAGGGCCAAAGAGTGGAGGGGGCCCAGAACCGGTCCTGGGGGGGGGGGGCGAACAGGGCGACCGCACCTTGCGCCATCTGTTCCACTTATCTATGGGGGTGCCAAAATACCTTACTTTATACATATTATAAGTATATTTGAGTGTCCATATATTGTTAAAATTTTCGTTTTAACCCCTTTGAAAACTTTTCTAGCTGCATGTGTGTGTGAAGGAGGGGGCGCATATTTGTATTTTGCACCACTTAGAAAAATAGCTGGGACCGGCACTGAGGGGGCCCTACTTTCAGCTGTCAATATGATGAATATTTTTACAACATACTGAAATGCTAGTCAAACTAGGTGAGTCTTCTTCTCAGCTTCTTTTCATTGATGAGAGCGAGTAGGTTAAACATGGGTGCGAAAAAAATGAATAAACACACTCACGTAAAAAAAATATTTTTTTCTTATTTATATTTATGGCCAGGGGCCGATTTACAAAAATGGGGGCCCAGGGCAAAAGTTTCAGTACAGGCTCCCTATCACGAAAATTATATCCTGGAAGCAACTTTCATATCACACCATACACAGAGGTTAGTTATAGGAGCATAAAAATATTTAATCAAGATGGAAAGTAAAATAGAATAATACGGATAATAATATTTTAATTATATTACTTAATTTTTATTCCTTAATTTCATTCTGTGCTTTTCAAGTAACATGATTCACGGTATTTTTGTAGTTTAAATTAAAATCATAATGTGGAAATTTGTAATTTTATTTAAAAGATAATTTTGGGAGCTCTTGGGCAGGTCTTGACGGAAATCCGTCCTTTCACTACATTTTTTATGAGCGACTTTCCCCCCAATCCTTAATACAATCATATGGGTGCATTTATCCCCCCCCGAAACTTTTCTTTATTTACTATTGTCACGTGGACACAACGTGCATATTTTTAATGAAAAATTATTAATACACATCCTAATTAATACTGTCTAAATTTAAACTAATAATCTATTCTAAATTTAATTTAAAAGTTTTTAACAATAACTATCTTTTAAAGCTTTCAATTTTCCTCTTGGCCTTCTCAATTACAGCGCATTAACGTACTTCTAAAGCATTTCCCTCTTATCAGCTGCTTTGAAATAAAATAACAGTTGACGCCAGTTTTCTCTCCTTCTAAAAGAATAATCATAACAACACCTCTTCCTTGCATATATCTTTGCTCTAGCTGAAGCAGATGTGTTTGCAGTTTTTCTCTGCTGCGCAAGAAGCATGTTGCTCGAAAAACACCTGCTAAAATTGTTCCAGAAAGATCGAGCTCTTACTTGCTTATACACAGTGCGCGAGCTAGAAAGTTAAGAGAACGAACACATTTGCTCAAAACTGTGTGTGTCAGTGTTGAATTCGACCGAGCAAGGAAAAAGAGATGTTAGCTGCCCGAGAACTCAGCGGAGAAGAAACCCGATGAATGGGTGAATGGTGTTTAAATGGTACGGCTTTCGGCGCAGAGATAGGGAAAATTTCTTTAGTTGTTGTTGATTCAAGATTCGAATCATCGAAGTAGTGAGTGAGTTGAGATTCGAATCTGTAAAATGAGTCGAACCGCCCATCTCTACATAGTAGTAATCAGCTCACTTGCCTAATTCAAAAAATTTACTGCATTCTAAGTCGAAAAATCATGTTTTAAAAAAGTGGTTAATTACATTCCGGAGTAAAAAAAAATCAAGGTGTAAATTTAAATGTATAACATTTTAACGAGCTTCTTCTTGCAAAAAATAAATTTAAATTGGAAGAACCGGAATTTGAAACTAAATAATTTCTTATTAAAAATCGTATTTGCCTCTGTGCGAGGATGCTACAACCTCAAAAATCGATCATGTAACTCTGATGTCAAGAAGAATTAAAATGAAATTACTTGTGGTGCAAGCCGTTTATCGCACTCACATTTTTCGTAAATAGCATCTGCGCGTTTAGCAATGTTAAGGTGAATTCATATTACAGCGGAGCTTTGTTTTATGCAGATGGTAATTCTAGAGCAAAAGTAACGAGGTTAGAAGGATGGCGAACTTATATTCGAAAGAATCGAGATCGAAACAGGATGACAAAAGACAACAGTCTACAAGCAAGGAATGTGTATATAAAACCAAAGGGGCAGCATGTCCTCTGTCTGGGAAGTCCTCTGTCTCCCTCGCGTCACTATCGATCTAACGGTCTGGAGTTTTGGCAGGTTTTCCACAGATGTAACGTGAATACGCGTTAGAACCCTACAAAAAGTCCTTCGATCAAGGCACCTACATCCTATTCAGATCACCCACGCGTGAAATTACATGTGATGTAAACAAGCTACCGCACTCCCATTTTTCCTTTATTGAAAGACTTTGCATTGGAAGGATTGGCTTTCAATCAACATTTCATTTTCTTTCATATTCTCCTCGAGGTGAAATTATCAAGGACATTCGTCACAAAAGGATTTCTAAGCAATTTCTTTAAAATTCCAGGAAGAAGGAATTAAAAGAGACGAACTGAAATTAGAAACACTGCTTTTAGAGCAGTAGGGATATGTTACTGGGTAAAAATTAAAGATAAGGGTAGAATTTTTTTTTTTTTTTTTAGTTTTAGATCCTTCTCGATAATGGATTAAATTAGATGAAATAAAAGTTGTTCTCTTCAACAATAACAATGGAAAGTGAAAAGTTGAATTAATAAAATACCATTGTCGGTTTAAAAGACTTACTTAGCTTGTTTATTGCTACATTTGTTGATTGAGATCAATTAAGAATATCGCATAATTTTTTTCTTTTTATAGAAAAGAGGGCGGTTGCTTGCTCAGTAAGAATTCGGTAAAACTAAGGCCCGAATTACTGTCCATTTTATTATGGGAGCTCCCATTGGGAAGCCCACTGCACCCCACTATGATGAAACGGACAAGCGAACAATAGGGGGACCTTCCGGTTTTGGAACCTTCCGGTTCCAAAATGACCATGTTTTTTAACAGATTTTTATTATAAATGCTTTTTTCTATTGTTTTGTACGCAGCTCGTCATTTTGTTTATGAATAAAACTCAGAATGAAAAACAAAAGAAATTTACCACAGAGATATTGTAGTTAGTGTGATGCCTGCCCAAACGTTGATGTTCTGCTGTTTTCATTGTCCAGTCATAATCAAGGTCTCCTTCATTTAGAAGGGGAATTCCATTTCGTATTTTCATTCAAGAGTGTTTCTCTTTGCTTTTGTTCTCGAGCTAGTGATTATTTTATAATCGTGCATTCTAAATTAGTTAAAACTAGTTAAATATTAATAACACTATGATTTAGCAATTATTTGAAAGAAAACAATAATGCAGAATAGAAGCAGTGTATTTTGTCCAGTGTTTGGCGTTCCAACAGAGTTAAGTTGTCATATTTTGCCAACATATAGGGGTGTAATGAAATATTATTTGTTGGTGCGAATTGATTTTAAAGAAAAGTTGAAGAAAGCCAATCCAGGTACTTCAGAAATCACAGTAAAGTTGCAGAGATAATTGAAGAAATTTGACGCA
The DNA here is from genome assembly GCA_038373885.1 of Cheiracanthium punctorium. Taxonomy (NCBI): domain Eukaryota; kingdom Metazoa; phylum Arthropoda; class Arachnida; order Araneae; family Cheiracanthiidae; genus Cheiracanthium; species Cheiracanthium punctorium. The sequence goes on along the minus strand of JAWZYV010015645.1, from coordinate 38,919 downwards.
CAGCATCTCTGCCATTTATTTCACGCCAACGAATAGTACAGATGATTCGACCATACAATGAAAAAGTACAAGAACATAAAGAAATATTTTGGTGTTAAAAAACTGACAACCTCAACTTTAGGAACGAAGCTTATAACCTTCCAAAAAGACTCTGGGAAGCTTTTCGACATTTCTTCCTGTAAATGTGTTTCATTTGATAAATGTTCTTGCCCAAATTCTAAAAGAGTTCCTGAAATTGAAAATCCTTGTCTTGTAGACCAAAGAACACTTAGGCAAATGTTCACAGGTGCAGTTAATTTAAAAGAAACTTTAAAAATGAGAAAGCGAGCCGATAGAAAGCAGAAAGAGACAGAACGAATGATTCTTAAAAGAAACGTTTCTTCATCTTCTACTCAGTCTAGGATCGTTACTCCTGATCAAGATTCTGATGAAGATTATCGTAATTCTGATGATAATGACATGGATTATTTCAAGCCTTCCTCACATACAGCCAGTTTGATACAATCTGAAAGGAAAAAGACGCCACGATCAAACCGATACGCAGCAGTAGCTATAGCTTGTGATAGAACTGGAGTTTCAGATAGGGCTGGAGATATTATTACAAGTGCTGTTTTAGAAGATTTGGGAATGATTACTGAAAATGACACGTCAAATGTAGTTGATCGACATAAAATAAGGACAGAAAGGAAAAGAATTCGGACAGATTATCAACAGGAAAATGAAAGAGATATTGGAACACTAAAGGGACTTTATTTTGACGGACGGAAGAACCAAACTCTAATTCAAGAAAACATAAGAGGAAAAATTTATGAGAAAACAGTGTTAGAAGAGCACATTACACTGATTAAGGAACCAGGAAACAAATACCTTGGACACAAAACATCAACGTCCTCGTAGGCTTTAAACATTTTTCAAATGATCTTGCAGTTCTTGGAGAGTAAGAGTATTGATATTCATCAGTTAGTAGCTATAGGGTGCGATGGAACAGCTGTTAATACTGGTTACAAAAAAGGCATAATTCACCGTTTTGAGGAAGCAATTTGGAAACCCGTACACTGGTTTATCTGCCAGTTACATGGCAATCAGTTGCCACTCCGTCATTGAATGCAGCATTTAGATGGTGGAACGAGTGGCCCTAATGCATTTTCTGGTCCGATTGGGAAAGCTCTGGCTAATTGTGAAAACCGCCCAGTTGTAATATTTGCAGCCATTTCGAGTGAATTTCCGAAAATAGATACAAAGGATCTTAGCACAGACCGGCAATATCTATGGAATATTCGTCAAGCTGTCTTAAATGGAAGCTACTCATCAAGTTTGTCACAAAAACATCCTGGGAAATTATCTCATGCACGCTGGCTAACAACTGCAAATCGCATTATGCGTTTGTACATTACCTGTTCAAAGACTTCAACTTCAACTTCAAACTCTGGCAGAATTCGTTATGAAAGTTTACGCCTCTACATGGTTTACGATCAAACTAAACCCATTTTCCACTGATGGTCCCAGAAACTTGTCGTCGATCTTATTATCCAAAGAAATGGCTATTTCGGCCATCCAGAAGCGATAATACTGTCGAAGATCACAAACAATAGAAAGCCCATTCGAGAACTTGGCTTATGTAGGATTTTACGGGCGAGAAGAGAAAAAAAGGAAGTAATTCGACCCTACATCATTCCGTCACTTAACTTCAACGCAGTTCCACACATAGATCGTATTGATTGGAAGAAATGTTTGTTGACGGAACCCCAATAACAACATATTTAAGATGATTTGAAGATGATTTGAATATAAAAAAAAGATGATTTGAAAGTTGCGATTTTGAGTGGAGTGTCTGTAGATAAACACCTGGAAAGTCTAAAATTTCCATGCCATACCCAAAATATTGAACGTTTTGTGAAATTCGTAACTGAAGTTTCTGCGGCTGTGTGTGGAGAAGATATGGAGATTGGTTGGTTAGAACGCGATTAGTGTCCAGAAAATATATGCCCTCACTTGAAACCAAATGTGAGTATCGCGTAAAACCGAAATAACTGCAAGACAAGATACTTAAATGCCCATGTGGTTGGGTGGGCACGGGTGGAACTCGCAATGAAGCCACCTCCTTCTTGTGAGTTCTAGGATTTTTCGAATTTAATTCAGAAAAAAGCGAAGAGCTGCACAGAAAAAAAAAAGAAAATTAATATTTTTTACAATTTGATTAAAATCTGCCAAACTTCACCTGCATTTTGGAACCGGAAGATATTTTTTTGTTTTCCTTATAATTTTACACACATGACCTACCGATAAGTGCACAAGTTTTCAGCATTAGGGAAGAAACAAAATCGAAAACTTTTTTTTTACGTTCCGCCCTAGCGAACAAGTTAGCAAACAAGCTCGGACACTGCGAAAAGAAAGAAAGGGAAAATTGGGTGAAAACTTTATGAAAATACTTATTAGAGTTTCGAAGTTTTAAGCTAATCGAAATAACCAGGAATAGGTTAAATGCAGATCATTACAGAAACGAACATTATTTTCTGAGGATAGCACACTGGGTGTAATAGAACCTCATAACAGAAGAATGAATACTTTCAGGCCATTATAGTTTCAAATGGCCTTGAAAATATACAACTAAACACAATATTATTTTCAGATTATACAGCGAAAACCTGATTGATGAAAAAATGATTTTATACTTAACTCACTAAATACCGGGTGACTAAAAAGTCCGTAAAACCTCTGAAAATTCATTAAAAAAGAACAAATAATGATAGGAAATTGCGGTTTGCACAAGTAGGCTTAGAGGTAGGTTGATGATATTTTCTTTTGAATGTGAAAATAAAGTTTGTAGCTGCAAATATTAGCGATAGATAGCGCTGACATGCACAATGGGAACCAAGTTTACAATTTTAAAAAAAAAAAAACGAAGCTCTGCAATCTTATCTATGAAAACTGCAATTTTGTATCATGATTTCTTCTTTTTAAAGAAGTTCTTGAAGTTTTTGCCAGCTTTTGATGCATCCTGGGTGCATCAAAAATTAAAAAATCATAAATAAAAAACAAAATAAGATGCAAAATTGCGGTTTGCATGGATAACATTGCAGAGATTTCGGATATATTTTACGGGAAACTTGGTTCTTATTCTGCATGTCAGCGCCACCTACCGGTAGTATTTGTAAATGCAAACTTTCTTGTCATTAAAAAAGAATCCAATCATCCACTAAACCTATTTGTACAAATCACAATTTTCTATCATTATTTGTCCATTTTTAATGAATTTTTAACGTTTTTAGGGACTTTTTGGCCACCCATATAAAAGAATAAAATTTTAACAAGCTTAATTCAATAAAATAAATTCTGAAATTCGAGGAACCAGAATTTAAAACTAAACAGTTTCATATAGTCAAAAAAAGTTTTATGTAATTCCGCACCGTGAACGAACAGGTGGACTGGTAAAAGGTTCTGTCATGTTTTTGTCAGAAAGAATTGAAATGAAGTTGTATCTGATGATTTTTTTTTCTTCAAATGGCGGGCCTTAACCACTGCTAAGGCCGGGAGTGTTGTTCACTTTATTACGGGGCACCTAGTAGTCGGACCAACGTTGACCACTATGAAGTGACGGACACTATGGCATCCACGTCCAGTCGGAGATCGAACCAACACCTCCTAGACAAAGAAAGCTTGACGACTCCTACATCACCAAGAATTGACGTTATCACTTTGCCTACATAAGAAAGTTTTAATTTTACAAAATAAAACTATAAAAATTTTTGGTAAATTTACTCATGAATAACAAGATTTTAGTAATTTGAGATAAAATATAATTTTATGGCAAGTGGCACTTTTTAACCATGACTAATTAGATAATATGATAAGAAAATAGATGGGAATGAATAATTTTGTATGAGAAATGTATTTTAATATTAATTTAAGATATCTTCTTATATTTGTAGCATTCACCAGAAATTTTAAATAGTTTTACTTTGTGAAAGTAAAATTGTAATCACGTCATCATTTGAAGGTCGAGTGATGACGTCAAAGTTACAGTTGATAGGCTATCTATATGTAGGAGGTGCTGGTTGAACCAACGCCTCCTACATATAGAAAACCTCACAACTCCTACGTCACCAACCTTTGACGTCATCATTTGGCCTACATTTTAAAGTTTTATTTTCACAAAATAAAACTATTAAAAATTTCTGGTAAATACTTCAAATATTAGAAAATATCTTATATTAAAATTAAAATATCTTTCTCATACAAAATTATTCAGTATGATCTATTTCCTTATCCCATATCACATTATCTAATTAGTTATGGTTAAAAACTGCCATTTGTGGTAAAACTATATTTTTTATCTCAAATTATTAAAATATTGCCAATCATGGGTAAATTCACCAGAAAATTTTAATAGCTTTATTTTGTCACAATCAAACTTTTAAATGTAAGCCAAATGATGACGTCAAAGCTTGGTGACGTAGCAGTTGTAAGGCTTTCTATATCTAGGAGGTGTTGGTTGAACCCGAAACCGTAGTAGGGTGCTTTATCCACAATACATGCTGGTGGGCTTGTATCTGATTTAAGAAAGTTACCGCACTCGCATTTTTCGTTCTTTGCCAAGAGCGGAGTTGCCAACTGCTCCTGAATACAATAATCTACTTTCTTAAAACAGAAATGTAGAAATGTTTGCTTAAATTATCGCAATAATTTGACGCTAAACGTCCGGGATGATTGACGTTTCGAAAAAAATTTAAGAAAAATTACTGTTTACAAAAAGTGGTTAGTTATATTCCGGAAAGTTTGGCAACTGTGGAAGAGTTTCCTTCAAGCAATTTGCTTCCAATCATCATCTATTCTTCATAATTTTTCTACTCGCAGTGAATTCATTAAGAACGCCCATAGTTAAAGTGTTGCTAAGAAATTTTAAGAGGATTTCAGGAAGAAGGAATTAAAACAGATGAACAGAAATTAGAATCAATGCTCTTTCTTTTTATAATATCAACAGTAATATCTTACTGAATTTAAGTTAAAAATAAAAAAAGAATATTTTTAGATCTCTTTCGATAGGGTATTAAATTAGATGGAAAAAGTACTTTTAAACAATAACAATGGAAAGCAATAAAATTTAATTGCAGATTAAAAATTTCGAAATGACTTGTTTAGCCATGTGGGTGCGCGGCCAGCTTTAACCCTATGAAGGGACGGACAAATTAATGAACCGGCGCACGCCAAGAATCGAAACCGGACAAAGGGTGTCCTAGAATGGATCTTTGGACATTACACGACCTGCATGTCACTTAATCTTCTTATCCTAAGATATTCAACCCAGGAAAGTAATGATTCATTAAATTCGTTTGCGAACCAATTAGTACAGATGCTGGCACCTTAAAATTATAACCTCTTTTTGTAAGTAGTAACTTTAAACTTCAACTAGAAAATTCCGAGTATTGACCTGTGACCGGATTTCTTTTTAAAAATATTGAAAAAAAATATCCTTCTTACAAAATGTAGTTGAGTGTATTCCGTGGACGCTGGCAGTTATGGTATTAGCCAAAAGTTTACTACTACACATCACTGTTTCATCTGTACAAGCAATCACAATATTCGACTTCATTTGACGAAAATATCCGTAAAATTACAAGGCAAATTTTTTCAAAAGCTTTCACTTTCTGAGACTTTTTTTAATTAAAAAAAATTTTTTTAAGTCTTTGTAACTGATACACACTCAAAGTTTAAATCATTGGATATTACAGCTTCTAAAGGGACATCCTAAAAAATTTAAAGTGCTTCACGTAAAAAAATTTGTTCGTATGTTTGTACCAATACCACTTGAATATTTCGAAATCTTTGGGCATATAATAATCTTAAATCCGTGCCTAATCACTTAGTTTCTTTTAGAGTATAATCATAGAAAATTTTCACTAACAGTACACCTTCAGATAACGTTTATTCTTCAAACATTTTTCTTGTAATCTGTGGGCGCCATGTGAAAAAAAAAAATGTGTAAAATTCCGTTCAGCTATTACCGCAGTTATCTCCCCTTTAAAAAAAAAGGGGTGGCAGTTTCAGAAAAAGGAAGAATAACTTTCAAAAATACCATGCATAAATAACTATATTAGACACTCCAATATCCCCCTAAATAATCGAAGGATTAAGGCATGAGAAGCCTCGTATAACTTCATAGACAAGGGTTTTCCAAAGAAGGTTACACATATCCTATAACGCTTTGCCCAGTAGAGGTCAGTCCTCCTTTCAAAGAGAGTTCTCCTTGTATTCTGTACCCCAACAGATTCATTAAATCTAAACAGAAAAGATAATTCATCTATTGAAATAAAATTTCTCTTATTAAGTCAATTCTCATACAAAACTGTCTCAATGCATATAATGGACATTGATAGTTTATGTAAAAATGTTAGTAATTCTCGGTCTCATTAGAATAATAATTCTTCAGGAATAAATAAAATGTATATCTGCATTGGAAAATCCTGTATGTTATTAACAGAATCACTGCGAAAAGAAAGCGAAGGAAAATTTTGTGAAAACTTTGTGAAGATAATTTTTTCCAGTTTCAAAGTTTGAAGCTCAGCGAAATAACTAGGTATAAAAAAATGTAGATATTTACAAAATTGTATATCATTTTCATTAAAGGTGCCACTGAGTGTAATATAACCCCATAATGGAAGAATGAATACTTTCAGGCAATTCCTGTTTCGATGTCCACGAAAATATACAACTTAAAGTAACGCAATGCTGTTAAAAGGATACAACGCTGCGGTTTTAAAAGCACAGTAAGCAATCATTTTATACTCACTGAATTTAAATATATAACATTTCAACAAGCTTCTTCCGATAAAATAAATTCTCAAATTGGAAGATCAAGAACTCGAAACCAGAACAATTATAACAAGAACCACGTTATTAATTTTATGAAATTATTTAAATGAAAAATCGTGGTCGCGTTCATTGCATCGAACTTACTTTTGCTGCTGGAACAATCAAGTTACTCCGTAACTTCAGTCAGGAGGAATGAAAACTAAACTGCATGTGGCGTAAGCAAGGGCGGGGCGACCGCCCCCCCCCGAGATGAAAGAAATTAATATAAAAGATCCTATTTTATTTCCATAAAATGGATGTATATGTCAATTTTCTAACTAACCGCCCCCACCGACAAACTATCCGCCCCCCCACCCCGAAAAGCTTGCAATAATCCGCCACTGGGCGTAAGCAATCTAACGCACTCCCTTGTTTGCTAGTAGCGTCTGAAAGTGTAGCAACATAAAGCTGAACTCACAGTATAATGGATGATTTTTTATGCAAATGGTGATTCTAGAGGAAAAGTAAGACGGTTGGAAGGATGACGAACTCGATCGAAAGAATCGAGATAAATATCAGGCTGACAAAAGGCACCAGTCTACATAGAACGAACGTGCATACGAGATCTATGGGGAATCATGTCCTCTCTCTTTTCAACACGTCCTAGATATAGAAAGCCTTACAACTCCTAGGTCACCAAGTTTTGATGTCATCACTAGGCCTACGAAAGTGACGTCATCACAGTTTTAACTTCGCAAAGTAAAACTACTTAAAATTTCTGGCAAAAGCTACAAATATTAGAAAATATCTTAAATTAAAAATGAAAATTAAAATACCTTTCTCATATAACATTATTCATTATGATTCATTTCCTTGTCATATTATCTAATTTGTCATCGTTAAAACCTGCCTTTTATCGCAAAATTGTATTTTTTTTCTCTCAAATTACTAAAATATTGCTACTCATGGGTAAATTCACCATAAATTTTTAATAATTTTATTTTCTCAAACAAAACTTTCAAATGTAGGCTTATTGACAACGTCAGCGCTGTAAGGCTTTGTACATGTAAGAGGCGTTTTGACCTAGTCAACGCTTCCTTCCTATAGAAAGCCTTACAACTCCTACGTCATCATTTGGCCTACATTTAAAAGTTTTATTTTCATAAAATAAAACTATTAAAATTTTCTGGTAAATACTACAAATATTGGAAAATATCTTATATTAAACATTAAAATTAAAATATCTTTCTCATACAAAATTATTCAGTATGATCTATTTCCTTATAATATTATCTAATTAGTTATTGTTAAAAACTGCCATTTGCCATAAAATTATATTTTTTATCTCAAATTTTTAAAATATTGCCAATCATGGGTAAATTCACCAGAAATTTTTAATAGCTTTATTTTTTCAAAATGAAGCCCTTAAATGTAGGCCAAATGATGACGTCAAAGTGTGGTGACGTAGCAGTTATAAGGCTTTCTATATGTAGGAGGTGTTGATCTTGTGCAGTAAACTTAAACTCTCATTGTGAATAGAATGCAATAAAATAAATTAGATTACAGTACTCGCCAACCAGAATGTATGGTGGGTAACGTATCGTACTACGTTTTCGGGTTCGATCCCCGACTGGGCGCAGTTGTCATTGTGTCCGTCCCTTCTTAGGGGGCGGCGTTGGTCCACCTACTAGGTGCCCCCATAATAAAGAAACCAACAACCCCCGCCTTAGAAGTTGCCAATGCCTCCAAGGCAGAAGCCCGCCATGAGAAAAAACAAAACAAAACAACAACAACAAAAAAAAAGATTATAGTATACGCACCTGTATGAGCAACTTCATTGTTAAAATTCTTTTGTGTATCTTTAATCGACTCACATTAACAAAATGTGAAAGTTAAATTTAGTATTTTCATGTAAATTTACTATGCAAATTTACTGTAGAAAATCAATAGTTTTTGATATATCTAAAACAAAATGAATATTGAATAAATTATAAATGGACTTTGATTTATTTATTTATTTATTTTTAATTTTTAAATGTATATTTTCTACGATAGAAAAAAAAATAAAGAACCAGCAAGATAAAACAATCTGCAGTCATTGAAATTGGCACAGGTTGACCTATGAGTTTTTTGCTTCAGAGAATTTTTAACTGAACTTGAAAAGTTAATCGCAAAAAGCTTCATTGAAAGGAATTGTCTAAAATCAACATTTCATTTTCTTAACTTGTCTTCTCCTAACTTGCCTTCTCTGCAACGATCTGAACATCGCCGAGTAAATAAGCCATTCAAAATGATAGATGGCTGGAGCGAGAAGGTCCGGGGTTCGGGGCCCCTTGCGCTGCTGTCCATCTAGCGGTTTGAAGTTTTGGTCGGTTTTCTCCAGAGGTAACGTGAATACGCGATGGAGAGTATTGTCTCATCACTTGATTTCCTTTAAACTGTCAAAAAGAAAAAAAATCTAAGATAGTACAACGTGAGATAACGTTCTTTCTGCAACCAAACATTTTTCTCGTAATGTAAGGACACCATGTTGAAAAAAATGTATAAGATACCGTTCAGGTACTATCACTGTTATTTTTCCTTAAATATTTGGGTGGCACTTTCAGAAAATGAAAGAATACCTTTAAAAAATATCGTGCAGAAATAACGATGACAGAAACTCCAGCATCCTTTCAAAAATTCGAAGGATTAAGGCATGAGAATTCTTGAATAATACTTCATGGACACTGATTTTCCGAAGAAGTTTACTCGCATGAAATTATAACATCCCATAGCGCTTTGTTCAGGTTTGATCAGTCCTTTCAAAGAAAGTTCTCCTTCTATTCTCATAGCTGCCAACTCTTCCGACTGTATCGGAAGATTTTCCACTACTATTTTTCCCTAAGCAATTTAAGGTTACAATAATTCTAAATTTTTAATGCAAAATAGAACTGTTACATGCTGGTGGATAATCTTACGATAAAATTTTATAGAGTTGGCACCTACGTATTTTATACGCCAAATCATTTCATTAAACATAAACGGAAAAGATAATGTATCTCCTGAAGTATGAGAGAATTTCTCGTATAAAGTCGATTCTCGTACAAAACTGTCGCAATGCCTATAATGAGCATTCGTAATTTATGAATACCGCAAGGTCTTGTTAGAATATTTTTCAGCAGTAAATAAAATGTTTACGTGAATTGGATCATCGGGAATATTATTAAAGGAATCACTGCAAAAAGAAAGTGAGGAAAAATTGTTTGGAAACTGTAAGAAAAGACTTGTTAGAGTTTCGAAATTTTAAGCTCATCGAAACAACCACAGAGCTGCCAAGTCTCCGGCTTTTTTCGGGAGATTTCCCACCACAATTTTTAGACAGTTTTATTTTGCATAAAGTATTTGGACTTATTTTAAGCATAAATTTGTAAGTAAAAATTAGTGGTGGTAAATCTCCCGAAGAAAGGAGGAGACTTGGCAGCTCTGCAACCAAGTATGGGTAAAATGTAGATCTTCACAGGAACGAATAACCTTTTCTATGAAAAGACCAATGTGTGTGCTGGAATCCCATATTTAGGGATGGATGCGAGACGAGACAGAGATTTAGAGCTTCTGGTGTGAGACGAGACAAACATTTTTAACATTAGGATATGGGGATTTTGCTATACGAGGCAAAGCTTTTCGGTTGTTTTGCGAGACGCGAGCTCTTTTATCTTTCGTCTCGCGGCCATCCCTACCTATAATAGAAGAAGGAATACTTTCAGGCCATTGTAGTTTCAAATGTCCAGGAAAATATACAACCTAAAATAACACAATGCTGTGTTCAGGATATAATATGATTTTAAACAATGTTCTATACTAACTAAATTTAAATGAATAACATTATAACAATCTGCTTCGCATAAAGACAAACCTTGAATGGGAAGAACCAGAATTTGAAAGTAAATAATTTCATATAATGAAAAACGTGTTTTTGTGTAACGTATTGGGTTGTTCTAGAAGAAATCGTGACAATAGAGGGAAAGTAAGGCAGTTCGAGGGAGGACGAACTCATTATCGAAGGAATCGATATCTAAGTCAGGTTGACAAAAGACGACTGTCTGCATGCAAATAACGTGTATGTAAAATCAAAGAGTTCACTGCTAGTTGCTGCTACTGTCTAAATGGAGTTGGGGTCAACCAACACCTCCTAGATATAGAAAGGCCAACAACTAAAACTTTGACGTCATCACTAGGCCTTCAAGTAATAACGTCATCACAGTTTTACTTTCACAAAGTAAAACTATTTAAAATTTCTAGTGTGTGCTACAAATATCAGAAAATATCTTAAATAAAAAATTAAAATTAAAATACCTTTCTCAAAAAAATTATTCATTCCGATCTATTTCCTTATCATATTATCTAATTCGTCACGGTTAAAAACTGCCATTTTTCATAAAATTATATTTTTTATCTCAAATTATTAAAATATTGTTATTCATGAGTAAATTCACCAGAAACTTTGTATAGTTTTATTTTGTGAAAATAAAACTTTTAAGTGTTGGCCCATAGCCCTCTGCAGTAATAGGCCACCGCGCTGTTTCAAAATGGCGGCGACTGAAGGCGGAATTTCCCCTTTCCTTTCATGCGACCGCAGTGCACAAACCAGAAGACAAACTTAATATTTTACTAAACAATTAATGATTACATGACTGAAAAATTTTACTATCTCTTATATAATGATTTTTACCAATAAAGAAGTTACACCTGAAAGATAATTTATTTTATTTTTGGTATTATAGAGATATTATTTTGATAATAGGCCTTCTTTGTAAACAATATGTTATATACCACGAAAGCAATTTACTATTTCATTATATTTTAATTTGAATCATTTTAACTTTGCATTACTCAGTATTCAATTCTTATAATGATTTACATTAAATTTTTCAAAGTTTCGGGGGAATAAAGTATTTTACTGTAGCTAAATCATTTTAAATAATAAAAATAATAATTATATAGATTCTATTTTCAAGGAGAAAATCTATAAATAAAAATAGCATGGATATACTAAAATGAATCAAAACATATCAATTCAGTAACTTTATATTCAAAATCATATATATACACTCACAAACAATTTGCATCTTATTACAAAAAAGTAAACAATATATATAGATTAACATTTTCACTATTGAAAATTATCTAACTCCACAGTATTTCCATAAAGGAAGTAACAAAGTAATTTCACCCTTAAATTAATTGATAATTTCTGTTATTTGCACTTGTAAAAGTTACACGTTCAACATTTTGTAATTACTATCTATGGGCTATTTCAATAATGTGATTATAACAATAGTGTAAATTACTTTGTGATTACACTAAAAGCTATAAAAATTATAAAAAATTTTAACATTTTTGCCCATAAACATACACACCCATTTATCATGAGGTAATGGATTGGGAACAGGTATGTAAATACGAACAGAAATGGAAATACTTAAGCAATTGACCAGCGTTAAATTAAAAACATTTATGAAGGGACAGGGTACCTCTTCAGTACCATAAATTGGAGTTTAAAAGGGTTAAATCGTTTAAAAATAAACGTTGTTTTTCAAAACAGAAGTGTTAAACAAAGTTTAAAAATGAAGATAGAAAAAAAGATTATTTGGGAAAAAAACATCAACTTTAATAAAAATATTTTGAGACATTAAATAACTGTCCGGCTGTGATTTTAAAAAGTTATTCTAGCTTTGATATTGTAATGTTAGAGGTACAGTGTCTCTTTTAAAATTTACAGTAACATGAGTTAATAGTACAGTAAGAAGATTTCTTACATGGGTGCGGACTGACCAATTCTTTAATGTTGAAGAAGGAAAGAACTTTCGTGGCTGCTGAAACGTACATACAGTTTATTTTTACTGTTATGTCTGTTTAAAACGAAGTTTTTTACTGTACTATTCTCTTTAGCGTAATATTTTTGAGTATTCTTTTAACATCAAGTAATATTAAATGAATTACACTTAAAAACACATTTAAAATTCGAAAACAATTACAATATTAGTTTACTGTCGACCTAGATTATACTCTATTTAAATATACGTTTATAAAATTGTAAGTCAGTATGAGAAATAATTCAATTATTTTCCAGATAACTTTTTTATTTTTCTCTTATCACCCTTTTCTTTGTTAAATTTTTCTGTAATCATTTTCGAATAATTGTTCAAAAGAATCTTGTATACAGTTTCAGAAATATTCTTTAAGTAAATAAAATAATCATGTGAACATGATTTTACAATTGTATCATCCACATCACTCACTATAATTTTTACATATAGTTCTGTAATGGATTGCAATAAATTGAGTTGGTTATCATTTGTTATGAATTCCCTGTGGAACTTTTCCAATACCTTTTGAAATACTTGAATACATATGCGAGCAATTTTAAGAGAATACACTGTAGGTTTTTTTAAAGAGCCTCTATCTAAAGCATCTATAAATGTGCATTCTTCCGAAAATTCATATTCTAAAGTATCACGGGAAATAAGGATATCTGTGCAAAATTTACAGTTTATTTTTTTACATACTTTAAACGCAGCATAGCCTGCAATGAAAAGTAGAATTGGCATAGTATGTTTCTCAATTGGTGCTAAATCGTCAATATCTATATCTTCGAACACATCTGCAAATAACTAAGAGTTGCATTTATTTGCAATGTCATTAAAGGTGTTTTTTTATATTATCATACGAAAAAATTAAATTTTGAATTCTAATTTTCTTTTCACTTTCAATTAACTGCGTTAGAGAAATGTAATAATTACTGCAGGGGCGGCCCTAAGGCCGGACAAACCGGACCCCTGTCCGGGGCGGCAAATTTTAGGGGCGGCATTTTGACTCGAATTTGAAAAATATATTTCGTATTAGAAAAGAATTGTTAAAAAATATTACAAAGAATATCATTCTATATAACTTTACTAGCTTTCGTTTGCATTGTAGTAGTACAAAAAATGGAATTAACATACTAGCAGAAATATAGAAAGCAAAGCTATAACTCTTGTGTATTGTTCAAAGATTACAGGTTAGAGAGTAACAAATTACTGAGACAAACTCTCAATAGACAGAATATTTTACATTCAAAATTAACGTTTTCTTTCAGTAGATGAGCTTCCTACATCAAGAAGTCATTTGAAGTTGCAAAAGAAGATGCCAGTAATGAATATTGAACTGAAAAGAGAATATATGGAAAATTCTTTGTAATAGAAAGTAGCCGGTATTTAACACTGCAATGTCCGATTGAATTATATAACAATGATTTTACTTGATGCGCGAAAAACTTTGAGGTATGAAGTTTATGTCATACCTCAAAAATAATTCAAATTTGTAGAAAATTAAAACCCTGAAATTTTAATTTACTAACTGCCTACTATTTAACAAAATTTCATTTCATTCCCTTTTGTCTGACAACTGACGCCTTAAAGTAACGCCCTCCTAAAAAAGAAAAGAAAAAATACAATACAACTTTTGCAAACCCTTTCAATTTAGTCAAATCTTAAAAATTTCGATGATGCTTTGTTACCCATCATATGGCCTGATTTCATTCTGTTCTCTTAATACGTTTTTGATGGATGCCAGAACTAACTTTTAAAGCGATTTTTACAAAATCACAAAGTTTATGAATTATTAAAACAATTTCGGTATCTATTGTTTAAAACAATTTTGGTATCTATTGTTTCAATTAACTTACCATTCAATATAATTCCAAATTTTAGTCTATTCCATAGAGCCATTTTTTAACAATGGGCGAACATACATTTACACACAGTTTTCAAACAACAGTTTTAAATCTCAAAACTTTTAAACAAATTAGAAATATTTTAGCAACTGCATTTAAATTAAGTTGCCACTTTTGGTGTTGCTGTAAATTTCATTTCATTCGCTTCAGTTGCATGGGCGTAGCCAGCGGCGGACATGGGGGGCAACTGCCCCCCTATAATGAGCTAGTCATAGGGTCTGATTATGACAACCCGGGGGAGGAGCAGTTGGACTCTATGGTCTCTGTGTCTTGCCCCCCCTCCTAATTAAAATCCAGGCTACACCGTTGTTCAGTTGTTTATATGTGATGTGAAAACAAATGCTTACACATTTTGCATAAGTTTTTCCCAAGATTTCCAGTTGGATTCAAATTACAGTTTGTTAATGAAATTTAACAAGCCAAATATTATCCCATATTTCTAGATTGCATTCCTGATGAAAAAAAAAAAAAAAAAAAAGGAAACAGATCGCATTCTTGGAAAGGTATAAAGGTATTGACAAATCTAATTCCATTGAGGCTAGGATTATTTAACTCTCTCAAACAGTTCATCTTCCTGTGTTCTATTATTATTTGGTACAAAATCTTCAATTGCGTGAATCCATTAAGAAAGCTATTGCAGTCAAAAGACAACGATTTACCACCTGCTCTAGAACTCTTAAGAAACTGTAAAGATTTTTTGAAAGGATGTTCGATTGGTTGTGATTTTAAATGTTATGCAAGAGAACTAACCGACGAGATAGTATTCTGGCTAACACTCAGTTTAAGCAGCCTCGTAACATATTAATTTTGATTGCGAATCACGAGATGATCTGGTGAAAGATCCTAAATTAAAATTTAAGATAATTTTTTTACAGTAAGCAAAGCGATTAATGAGTGCAAATTTAATTTAATAAGTACCCAATGTAATTATTTTAAATTTTTGAAAGGCATAAATGAGTTAAAAGACACTCCTAAAAGTGCTGATTAAACATTGTAACACAGTGTAACAGATTTAACACTGTTTATATTGTAAACAATTGAGAGTTAATACTGACCGATGGGGAATCGGGGAATATAAACGCTCTTGATCTAGTAAATGAAATAGTGTCAGTTACGGCTTTATTAGGCAAAAGGGAAAGCCCAATTGAAATTTTAAAGCTAATTTCAACTATAAATTTTACACCACATCTTGCTATTGCTTCGAGAATTTCACTTTCTTTGCCGATAATTGTGGCAAGTGCAGAGAAGAGTTTCTCAAAATTAAAGTTAACTAAACATTTCTCATGTTCCACATAGGTTAAATAATTTAACTACATTGGCTATCGAACATGAATTAGTTGAAAAATTGATTTGAGAAAGTCAGGAATTTTGCGGAATGAAAAGTCAGAAAAAAAACTCTTTATTTTTCTCTCTTTCTTATGGTTTTTAGCTTAATGTGCGGTTTTTAATAAATATGGTTTTTCTTATGCTGTGTTATGTTTAAAGAGCTATTCCAGTTTTATAGGCATGAAAACAATATCTGTGAACAATTTATTTCTTTTAATAGTAATTTTACTGTGGGGGGCGGCATTTTATATTTTTGTCCGGGGCGGCAAAACTGTTAGGGCCGGCCCTGATTACTGCCAGATAACTGTCTATAAAGACTGAAGCGTTCTTCCAAAGGATCTGCTTGAAATTTACCTAACAGTATAAAATTTACTTCCAGTTCTTTTAAGGCAAATTGTGCCAATCCAGGGTGTCTACCAGATTTCTGAAAGTCAATTTCCTGACTTTTTCCTGACTTTTGGGAGGTCCCGGGAAAAAAATTCCTGACGTAAAATGTATTTTACTTAGGGAAATTGCACAATGCCCCTCTCTTGTCTTTATATTTGCATATTTTGTACAACTTCTTTAAATCAATTTTAACTGAAGTATGCAGGATTAAGCTTTCATCCATTGAGAAACAGAAGTAGTTGCACTTTCTGATAGAATTAACTAACTGTTCTTGGAAATACGGTCCTAAGATATAAGCTACCAAGTAAGCTAATTTGTCTTTTACCCTCCCGTCACGATGGATGATTCCCCCATTTTCCCCTCCTTATACAAACACATCGCTTGATGCTTTCGCGGTCCGAAAAATGCTTTGCAGTTGCTTTTGGTTTCCAGTCTGACAATTAGAGAGGAATGTGTAAAAAAAAATAGACACGAAAAGAAAAAATTGATTCTTTTGATGAATTTTCCGGACCCATTATCCAATTTCCCGGTTTTTTCCAGACTTTCCTGACCCATTTTCCAATTTCCCGGCTTTTTCCAGACTTTCCGGATTTTCCGGAGCGGTAGACACCCTGCAATCCATACATTCCATTGCCAGTTTGCCGAAAAGCCTCAAACGTTCTATTAGTCAGTCCATTATATAAGGTGCCTCTTGAAATAGTTTCCCAAATTTTTAGCCAATTTGATATCTCCTGCAAAAATTTAAGTTCTTCCTGATTTACAGATGTAATTGGTTTGAAATCATTATTTTTGAGTCTGATGTTTTTGTTCAAATATTTAACATTAACAATATTCCACCATTCTAAAATTATGGATAAAAATTCTGATATTTCGTCACTCTCATGTCCACCAACTATTTTTAAAGCTTCGATATTTTCATAGTTAAATACTTTACAAACTAGACTAACTTTTTGTCGCTCTATATTAGAAGGCTGTAACGCTTTATAGTTTAATTTATGCGCATATTTTACGAGTGATTCCTTTTCTTTATCGTAGATATTTCTCAAAAAATTAAAATTAGCACTTTTTATTTCGTGTACATTTTTCATGTCTGGATAGTTTAAAGTTGCATTTTTTTGGTTTAGCCAATTATTGCGAATGTTTTTTAAAAATGTGCACGGTGTCATAAAGCAAAAATAACGAAATGTCCGATGATGCAGGATTTAAAAAGGAGTGGTATCCGAAAGGGTGAGGACTAAACTGGGAAAACTATGATTTGTTGAGCTGATTGTTATCCGCAATTATGCTTATTCATATCACCCATGAATAAGCATATCTCAGCTCATGAGAGCAGTGCTCATGAGAGTCATAACACCCATTTCATGCAGTTCTTGAAGAATTCTTTTGGTTACCTCAAATAAAAAAGTACCAGAATTCTCGTGAATAGGTAAAATTGCAATGACATCTTTTAAGCTGCCAAAAGAAGAAGTAATTGAAAATACTTCAGCTGTTTTAGCTAATATATTTGAATCAATTATAGATGATCCTGTCAATTTCCCACCTTTAAAAGATAATTCTGGAGAAATATAAATTTCATTTTTTTGTGACAGAGTACTTAAACTTTTCTCTAAGTAATTGCTCTTAACTTTATACAATGAACTGCAGATATTTAGTTTAGAAGCCAGTTTTCTTAAAGTAGTTGGATGGGGTAAAATTAGCAAATTTGACTTTCTGATAGCTTTATAGCAAGAAGGTGAGTTCAAAAATATTTTGAAGGCAAACTGAAGTAATGTAGGGGAAAACGAGTACCTCTCTTTAGGTAAATTATTAAGTTTAAATTGTTCGATTAACATATTTAACAATAACTGTTTCTTATCATCTAAAGTTCCGCTGTACTCTTCTAAACATTTAATAGATTTAGAAACCTTATCCTTTATGATACATTTATCATAAATATTGCATTCATCACAAACTTTTAATAATAAATCAATATCATGCTTATTTTGTATTTTGTTAAATTTCAAACTCAAAACATTCGATTTTACTGTGTCATTATTATAATATATTTCAAAAGTTGACGCAATTTGCTTCCCATATAGCGCCACTTGCGCTATGACGTCACGCGGTTCTTTCCCCCCTGGGTGACCATGAAAAACCGCACACACTTCGAACAGATTCGTAGAGGAGCAGACCGATTTCTGCTTGGGGGCCCAAAAAGGGCATTAGATTGAATCTGTATTTTTGAACGTGTAAACTATACATAGTAATTTTGTAAATAAATTGTATACAATTATATTAGACCTGATTTGGATTATTATTGAAAAATAGAATTTATATCACTGAACCACCACGATAACATAAACTGTACGGACTGACTGCCGCCACAATGGTGCACGGCCGACAAAGTGTGCAACGGGCCTTGAATGGATAAGGTGAATATTGAAGTCTTTAATATTTTGGAATTAGCACAATCCAGTGTGCGAAAACTGCTCAAGGTAGGATTTTTCCTTTATTTTTATGAAAAATGGCTGACGTACTATTGAAACTAAAAGCGAAACGAAAAGTATTAAGAACGGCAGTTTCGAAACATCGTAAGAATATTGAAACTGAATTTGAAAATGAGGTTGCCGATTCTTCACTTCTTGAAGAATATTTAGAACTATTAACTAGTAAATCGGATGAGTTAAAAATCATTGATGCGGCAATTGAACCGATTTTAGAATCAAAAGATTTTGAAGCTGAAATTACAGCTAGTGAAGAATACAATGAAAGGTTTTATTATGGAAATTTAAATTAAATAGAAAGTTGAACAAAAGCAAAAAAGTCGAGGTTAACGTAACTAAAAATGACGTTTCAGAAATAAAATCTGAACAGAAACGAGTTCGTCTGCCAGAATTAACCATTCCAAAATTTTATGGTGATTACTTAAAATGGAATGAATTTTATAATTCATTTAAAGTATTAATTGATGACAATGACTCTTTAAAGTGAAACTGAAAATTTTCAATATTTGCGTTCGTTCCTTGGAGGAGCGGCTTTAAACGCAATTGAAGGTTTCGATATTTCAGACAAGAATTACGATGAAGTGATTAAATTGTTAGAAAACAGATTTGGTAACCGAGAAATAATCATCAACACGCATATGAATAAATTATTGAATTTGAGTCCAGTTTACAAGTCGAGTGATGTATCGAAACTTAGAAAACTATACGATGCCATCGAAACACATGTGCGCAGCTTAAATTCTTTAAATGTAAAACCGGAATCATACAGTAATATGTTTATCCCAGTTCTATTTAAAATACTTCCATCAGATTTAACGCTTGAATTTAACAGACAAAACCCTAACTTTTCTACGATGTATAGTGTGGAAGCACTGTTAAAATTCCTTCATACTGAAGTTTTATCTAGAGAAATGAATGCCTTACTCGTCCCCCCCCTCTTCAGTCCAAAGAGAAAATCACGGGCGACTGGCGTCTAAACAAAGTCATAATTTAAGTTCCGCGGTGCAGCTTTTGACACCTTCAAGTGGATACAATTCGCAAACCGCTGACGATAATCTCTGCGTGTTCTGTAAAAAATCAAAACATACTGGAATTTGCGAATCTCTCTCGGTTCAGGAAAAACGAAATATTATATTTCGAGAAGGTAGATGTATGCTCTGCTTAAAGCGAAAACATAAAAAATATGACTGCAGATCAAAACAACAATCCTGTCCTCGTTGCAAAAAAAGACATAATTTAGAGATCTGTTTTGACTTAGAGAAAAAAGGCAGAGAGAAAAATAATAATGCAAGCTCGTGCGAAGAGGCGAGTAAGGGGAATGCAGTTGCTGAGAGTTCAAGCGGGAATGAAAATACGCAAATCTTTACGGGTGTTTCACACACTAGTTCGGCATCTATTTTGTTTCAGACGTGCAGTGTTGTAATTAAGGGAAAACGTCGTTCAATGCAGGGAAGAATTTTACTCGATTGCGGCTCAATGAGATCCTTTGTAAACAAAGAAATTTCGCGCAAATTAAATCTTCCAGTAATTAGAAAAGAGACTTTATCAGTCTACAGTTTCGGCAATGAACAGCCCATTCAAAACACGTTTGATGTTGTAAAGGTAAAATTAGAAAATAGGCGAGATAATGAATCTAATATCGAAATTGAAGCCCTCGTAACAGACCGTGTAACGGGTACGGAAATTCCACCCGCTGACTTGAAATCGGAAATTATACTCTCGAAATTAAAAAACCTAAAACTGGCCGATTCCTTTCAATCTGAAGGGCGTATTGACCTCTTGATTGGCAGTGATTATTATTACAACATTGTTAATGGAAATTTGAAAAGAATAAACGAAAATCTCGTAGCGACAGAAACAATGTTTGGCTGGTGTATACAGGGAAAAACTGATAACACTCCAGGATTTACGGTAGCGTTAAACGTAATGGTTGAAGAAAAATTTATTTCGGACCAGATACAAAAATTTTGGACTCTTGAAGGGTTGGGGATCCATCCAGAAAACGAAATCGTTGATTCTTCGGACGATAATGTTTTACACAAATTTGAATCGGAAATTAAATATGAAAATTCTCGATATAAGGTTAAATTACCCTGGAAACCAAACACAAAGCATCTTTTAGAAAGTAACAAAGATGTTGCTCTAAAAAGATTTCAGAAATTAAACAACACATTTAAGATTGATAACACTTTATTTGACCAGTATAAAGAAGTTTTAAAAGACTATGAGCTGAAGAATATTATAGAGCCTGTTCCAGAAAATGAACAAAATAATAACACCACATTTTATTTGCCTCACAGGGCCGTAATTAGAAGCGACAGAACAACTAGCAAATTGAGAATAGTTTTTGATGCTTCGGCTCATAAACGAAATACGCTTTCTCTTAACGATTGTTTGTACACAGGTCCAAACTTATATCCAGATATATTTGAATTACTGATAAAATTTAGGCAAAATTTAATAGCCTTTACGGCTGACATTAAGCAAGCATTTTTACAGATCGAACTAAATGAAGAAGACAGGGACGTTACACGATTCTATTGGAAAGATAATCCCTTTGATAATGATGAAAATTTAAAAATGTTCCGATTCACAAGAGTTTTATTCGGGGTAAAATCAAGTCCATTTTTACTCGCCGCTACTATTAAACACCACCTTAAGAGGTACACAGAAACCCATCCAGAAACATTCGAAATCCTGAGCAACAGTGTTTATGTAGACGACGTCATTAGTGGTCAACCGGACGTAGAACGCGCGTTCAAAACATCACTTGATTGCATTAGCATTTTCAAAGACGCGGGAATGACTTTGCATAAATGGCAAACAAATTCGAAAACACTTGGAAATTTGTGGGTTAAGGAAGGTATCACTACGAATGAAACTCCGAAGGATTTTGAGGAAGTGAAGCCTCCCTTCAAGGTATTAGGAATCGCTTGGGATAGTGCAGAAGACGTTTTGTACTTCGACATTGACAACTTGGTGACATTTCTGTCTAAAAGGAAAAACACCAAACGTTTTCTTCTACAAGTTATTGGCAGAATTTTCGATCCCGTGGGTTTCTTGGGACCTTTCATTTTGAGAGCAAAATGTATAATGCAAGAGATTTGGTCTTCTAAAATCGACTGGGATGATGAGCTACCGTCTGATCTGAGTTTTAAATGGAAAGCTTGGTATGAAGAAATTGATGAACTGAATCATCTCAGAATCCCCGTTATTATTTAGGAGGAATCACAGAAGCTGATGTAAAAGAAATAGAGCTTCATAGCTTTTCAGATTCTAGCTTAAAAGCTTACGGCTGTGTAGTATATTTGAGAATTATTTTGAAGAATGACACTTTCCAAACAGTATTTGTTGCCTCCAAGAGTAGAGTTGCCCCTCTAAAATCTCTTACTCTTCCAAGATTGGAGCTTTTAGGAGCACTCTTGGCCGCTAGATTGAGTATCAAGATCGTAAAATGTTTGAAATATAAAGTAACCCCCTTTTATTGGACGGATTCACAAATAACCTATTTTTGGGTTAGTGGAAATTCCGAAAGATTCAAGCCTTTTGTCAAAAATAGAGTTGAAGAAGTACAGAAACTAACTGAAAGCAGCAACTGGCGTTATTGCCCTGGGAAAGATAACCCCGCTGACCTTATATCACGAGGAACTACAGTTAGTAATTTGAGGAATTGCCAACTTTGGTGGCACGGACTACCTTGGCTTTTGCAGTCTTCTGAATTTTGGAGCTCTGGCAAAGTTGACGTTATAAAAGAAGAAAATTTGGAGTACAAAAAGAAATTTGCTCGTTTTCAACAATATGAATGTGTCGTAAAAGAAAAAGACGAATTATTCGATATTTCCAAATATAGCAGTCTCATGAAAATAATAAGAATTACAGCGTGGGTGAGAAGATTCGTTATGAACCTTAAATGTCCTGTGAAAAATCGTGATCCTTTAGCTGCTGAGGAAATTATTGATGCGGAAAAATTTTGGATCCAAAATGAATAGAGACACTTTTTCAAAGAAGAGTATGAAACACTTAAGAGCAAAAATTCCATAAAAAGAAGTTCCTCTATATTTAATTACATGCCTTATCTAGACGAAAACGAACTGCTTCGATTAGGAGGCAGGCTTGAATTTTGTGACTTGTCCATTAATGAAAAACATCCAATTATTTTGCCCAGAAATTCTTGGTTGACAACTTTGATAGTGCGCCAAGAACACGATAAAGTCATGCATGGAGGAGTGGCCAGTACTCTAACAAAAGTTCGATCAAATTACTGGATACCCAAAGGACGACAGTTTATCAAAAAGATTATCAAGAGTTGCATTGTCTGTCAAAAGTATCTCTCCAAACCTGGTGATCAACTTACAGCTCCATTACCAGGTGATCGAATCCACCAGACTCCTGTATTCTCTGTTTGTGGTCTTGACTTCGCGGGTCCCCTTTATGTGAAACATTCTGCAGAATTCAAAAAATCATACATTGTTTTGTTTATATGCGCTGTCTCGAGAGCGCTGCACTTAGAATTAGTTTCTGATATGACAACCGATTCCTTCCTGCTTGCCTTTCGGAGATTCCTAGCAAGAAGAGGAAACTGCAGAATAATATATAGCGACAATGCCAAGACATTCAAAAAAGGGAAAAAGGAAATTGAAACTTTGACGACTATCTTATCCAACAGCTCAGTTCAAGACTATGTCGCTAAGGAAAGAATTTTATGGAAGAATATAGTAGAAAGATTCCCATGGTGGGGAGGATTTTATGAGCGTTTAGTTAAATCCGTCAAAGAGTGTCTACGCAAGGTTCTCGGGAAAGCACTCCTGAACTTTGAGGAAATGTCGACTGTGCTTGCTGAGGTAGAAGCGGTGCTCAATCTTCGTCCATTGAGTTATGTGTATGGTGAGAATGGTGAGCCAGGCCCTCTCACGCCCATGCACTTTTTGAATTTCGGTCAAAACCAATCGACCTATCCAGTTACATTTTCCCAGATCATCGAAAGTGGAGCCGATAAGTCTTCTCTCCTGAAAAGGAGAAAATATCAGATGTTGCTTTTGAAGCAACTGTGGCAATGATGGAAACAATAATATCTGTTAGACCTCAGAACAGCACATTCTGTGTAGAATCCAAGATCGCACTCTGAATTCAAAGTAGGTGATGTCGTACTGATCGAAGGCGATGCCAAAAACAAGCTTCTGTGGAAGCTTGGCAGGATAGAAAAGGCCCTACCTGGACGCGACAACAAAATTCGCTGCTATGAACTGAAAACTAGCAGTGAACTAATAAAACGAGCTGTACAGCATTTGTATCCTTTTGAACTCTGAAAGCTAAATTTTGCAAAATTGATAACCTAGAACTCTAAAATCTCATATTTTCTTGCCATTTATATTTACTTTTTCTTAAATTTTAGTTGTATTATTCTTGTGCATTCTTAAGCTTAATTTGTATCTTGTATTGTGTTGAGATAATTTGTGATTGTAATTTGACAATTTTGTAGATTTTTGATATAATTTCAGAATTAGTTTTGATGATTTGTGTAATTGATGTGAACTCCTGAAGGAGTTCAGGTGGGGAGTGTGACGCAATTCGCTTCCCATATAGCGCCACTTGCGCTATGACGTCACGCGGTTCTTCCCCCCCTGGGTGACCGTGAGAAACTCAACTCACTTCGATAACAGATATATAGAGGAGCAGACCGATTTCTGCTTGGGGGCCCAAAAAGGGCATGATATTGAATCTGTTATTTTGAACGTGTAAACTGTATTTTGTAAGTAATTTTGTATAAGTAATTTTGTAAATAAATTGTATATAATTATATTAGACCTGATTTGGATTATTATTGAAAAATAGAATTTATATCACTGAACCACCACGATAACATAAACTTACGGACTGAACATCCGAGCCACAGCAGTTAAATCTAAGCGTTACCTTAAAAGGAGATTTTTTCCTATTGTAGGGTATATCCCAATCTCCACACATAATTTTAATATACGATTACAATTAATTGTTCATTCCAGTTTCTAATATAATGCCATCTTGGGAATGCGGTTTCAGTATGCAGTAACGTATGTACATTTCCGCTTGATGGATATCTTTTATTTTATTTAGTTCAGTCTCATTAGCGTATGTTATTAAACTTGTATTTAAAGACAGCTGGATATTTTCGTTTTCTTTGTCGTCACGAGTTTTTCTTTTTTTGGGCACTGTGATATTTAAATGAGGTGTGGAATCATGAATATATGTTGGAAACGCATCAGGAGTCAAAGCAGGACTGGCTCGGGGAATCTTATGTATATTCCCATCTTTGTCCTTCCAAATATCTTCTCGAACAATCATCTCACTGGCAAAATGTTTAATGCAAACTCTAGCATTTTTGTGAATTTGAAATTTTGCCGATGAATCCGTTATCCAGAAATTTCTTTGTTCCTCATCGTTCGGGAACCGGAAACAAGTTACGTATGGCGGATCGTAGTTCGATCTGCATTGAGGAACAACACATTTGAAAGGCATAACCTACAAATGAAATAAAAAACATATATTATCGGTAATTTAGATTAAACGTTATTATAAATTAATTAGGTTTTAAATTAATCAAGCTTTTGATTCATATTTTAAAAACATTAGTTAATTACTAATACAAAAAGTAGAGAATGTAAACAAGCTCAACACATTAACATTAAAATTATTTTTTATGTAATAAAATAAATTACTTACTATTTGTCTGATTTCTTTCTTTCTTGCACTATTCTTCTACACATATGCATCAATACAAGCTATTTTAAGTAAAACAATATTAAATTATGTGAGAGATAAAATGGATGACTGTTGTTCTTAACTTCCATTTAGAATGAAATCGCGAACGATGGCAGACGAACAGAATAATTTTAAACCTTCCGCCTTCGGTTGGTCACGTGATCGTATTCCCAAGAATCAGCGCGCTGGCCTATTACTGGAGAGGGCTGTGGTAGGCCGCAAACGATGACGTCAAATAGACTTGGTGACGTAGGAGTTGAGTTAGGCTTATCTATTATCTAGGAGGTGTATTGGAGGTTAAACCAACACCTACTCCACAGTCTGTGAAACCCCCCGAGTGGTTTAAACGTTACCTCGCATTTACCGTTCTCCTACCCGCTTATAAACACGTCCATGTTTCTATTGGTTCCCAAAATATCTTCCCTATACTTCTAACTGTTTATAAAAAATCCCGGTCAATAACGTTAGGATTTACCCGCATTTATCGTTTTTTTTTTTTTTTTCGGCTGAGAAAAATTTCTGATGTGTTTTGCTCTAAAAACAAGTCACCGTGAATAGTGATGGGAAGGAAATAGTTCTTGAGAATGGCAGCAATGCGCATTCCTTTTCCTTTATTTGGATAAAAAGAGGGGAAATTACTCCTTATCTCCTCCAACTGTCCGAGCGCCTTCATTCCCATAATAAGGGAGTGTAGCCTTCTAGGAATTCCCTCCCCCCCCTTACAGGTGTTCCGGAAGATTTTTCACTACTCTCTTTGAACAGTTTTATTTTACAATAAAACTTTGGACTTATTTTAAGATTAAATTAGTAAGTAAAAATTAGTGGTGGAAAATCTTCCGGAAAATCCGGAAGAGTTGGCAGCTATGTGTCTGGATTAACAAGCTTGAAGAATGAAGCGGACGATTTTTGATGAATTGGGTTTAAGTGCTGGGGGAATTTCCAGTAGAGCGGGAGAGAAGCATAAAGTTACTTTAAAATTTTGTCATTGCCATCTTCCTGTTTTCTGGATTAGATACAATAGACCATCTTCGGATTTTCACAACAGGAAGCCTTTCACGCGACGCAAAAAGGGAGGTTACATGGGGAAAGGGTGGGCAGACCATTTTCTGCCGTTTCGATGGGAACCAACAGCTATGAGATTCTCTTGGGAGCTTAAGAGTTAAACTGACCACCCATGAATACAATTCATGGAAGGGATAATAAACGGCCTTTTAAGCATCTGTTTATCACAGCAGTTCGCACATGCGTATACAGTTCATTTCCTATACCATTGGTCACGTGAAGACCTCGGACTTTTTAGAATTCGAAAAGTTTAGATGCTGCTTACTTGCTAGCTGTTTTCTTTTCCGCTGTCTTCCTTCAGTATTTTGCTGCTCTGTTTGGTACGTAGTTTTGGCTTGTAAAAGAAAGCGATTCTCTTTGCTCGAAAAAATGGATATCATCAATAAAGCCAAAGAGTACAAAGGCAGTAAAGCTGATTTTGCTAATTTAATTGGTATTCCATATTCAACACTGCAAACGATTTTAAAGCAAGCAGATGTTGTAGAGCAAAACTCCGAAAAGGTAGGAAACTTGGCTAAGAAGAGAAAAACTGTAAAGTCATCGAGTTTTGAGAATTTAGAAGAAATTCTCTTTAAATGGTTCAGCGAAGTTCGTGCAACAAACGTTCCTATAAATGGACCAGTTTTGAAGGAAAAAACATTAGAAATTGCTTCTAAACTAGGAATTCAAGGATTCACTGCGTCAAATGGTTCGATAGACGACTTTAAGAAGCGACACAATCTATCTTACAAGTCTGTATGTGGCGAATCTGCTGAAGTAGATTCTGAGACAGTTAAACAACTGGAAGATACATTGCCATTATTGATGCGAGAATATTCTAGAAGAAACATTTTCAATGCTGACGAGACTGGACTGTTTTACAATCTTCTTCCTGACAAAACTTTTGCAGTAAAGGGTGAAAACTGCCACGGAGGAAAACTATCAAAACTTCGGCTGAATGTTTTGCTGTGTACTAACTCCAATGGTAGTGAAAAATTAACACCACTAGTTATTGGAAAATCCAAAAAACCAAGGTGCTTTAAGGGCGTGAAGAGCATTCCCACTGAATACGATTCGAACAAAAAATCTTGGATGACAAGGACAATTTTTGAGAACTTTCTTCGCAAATTGGATAGCCGAATGCGTTCTCAAAAACGTAAAATTCTTTTTCTTCTTGATCAATGCACAGCTCATAAAGTAAATTTAAAGTTACATAATGTACGTCTAGAATTTCTCCCTGCCAATTGCACCAGCAAAATTCAACCTTGTGATCTGGGGATTATACGATCATTCAAGGTTCAGTATAGAAAAGTCCTTTTGAAAAATGCACTTGTCAGCATAAAATCTGAAGAACGAAAAAAGTCTATAAACGTACTTGAAGCTCTTAACATCATTTCTTCAGCATGGCAAAATGTCGGGAAGAAATGCATCTGAAGTTCTTTTGCAAAAGGGGGTTTCCAGGAGGTAACAAATGAACTGGAACACGAGGATTCTGATGATGATTGTGATAAGAGAGAAGACTTCTTTCCTTCATCATGTGATTTTCATGAATACCTATTCTGTGATGCAAACGTCGTGACTTCAGAGATTCCGTCAATCAATGATTTGATTGATTCGGAATCGGATAGCTCTGAGGAAGAAAAAAATGATAGTGAAAAGGGAAGTATAATTCCCTCTGCGAGTGAAGCGATCAAATGTAAAAATAGTGAAAGCATTCCTTTTAAGTAGTGAGGGTCAAGAAAAAATCTACAGAAACTCATTTGTATAGAAAAGGACATTTGTAATGCAATTAATAAGAACAAAACTAAAAGTAAAATAACCGATTTCTTTAAGATATAATTTTGAAAATTAAATTGTGAAGCATTGTATACAAAGAAATAAAAGGTATGTAATTTAAATTAGACTTTATTTCAATGTCATTAATTTGTTTTATACAACCCCGATTCAGCGTTTTCCCGCATATAACGTTACTTCTTTCTGGTCCCTTGAATGACGTTAAATCGGGGTTTCACTGTAGATATAAAAGGCCTAACAACTGAAGCTTTGACGTCATCACTAGATCGTCTTATATGACGTCATCAGAGTTGTTGGTCATAAAGTAATACCATTTAAAATTTCTGATGGATGCTACATATATCAGAATATATCTGAAATTAAAGATAAAAATTTAAAAACTTTTCTGATAAAAAATAATTGTGATCTACTGCATTGTGATCTACTTCTGTATCATATTTATACAATTAGCAATGGTCAATAATTGTCATTTGTCGTAAAATTAATTTTTCTATCTTAAATCATTAAAAAGTTTTATGAGTGAGAAAATTTACCACAAATTTAAAGTAGATATACTTTGTGAAAACAAAACTGCAATGACGGCATTAAAGAAGGTCTAGTGACAACGTCAAAACTTCAATTGTAAGACTTTCTTTATCTAGAAGGTGTTGATGGACTGTCATTTTTCATCAACTTCGCTCAGTATTTTTGTTAATTTTCTAAAATAAACAAATGACATACGCGGAGATGACACTTGAAATTTCAATCAATTTTGACAGTAATGGGAACAGTAGTGACATCTAAACGCAAAGAATTCAATTATATCGTTTCTATCTATGTATAATTACTCTTCAAAACCAATAGATGTCCATTAGAGTGTCCCTTATTTGGGGTCAAAAAATTTGTTTACTGAAATTTTTTGGCTCACCCCCTAAAATTTTTCTTTTTGATCATATTAACTTATGTGTAAAGCTTCAGTCCTGTAGGATGAAATTAACCCGTGCCGACTTGAGCCAGAATTTTCACTATTAGAATGGATATGATCTATTTAGAAAAAATAAAGAATTAAGCATTATTAATTAAATACTATATTTAATAAACACCAAATCATATATACATTAATAATATCACATGCTTGATGCTGCAAAACTTAAAACTAGTGCCGATATTTTCTTTTTAAAGTGGATTTTTTGCAGTCTGGATATAAGTTGCGATGATTTTGGACGCAACGAAGAACAAACTGTTTTTGCTCTTCATCAGCAGTTAATAAATCATTTAAGTCCTGCATTCATTGAATACCTCTCTCAACGACGTCATTAACTGCTTTCAGTACACTAGCCTTCTGTTTATCTTCCAAATACTGACTGATTATTTTCCCAGGTTGAAGGGCATTCTTGCAAAAAAGAAGTGTCCATACGAAGACTATAGAAAAAGTTTTTGCTTTTAATGGACACAAATTCGTCTAATGTCTTATCTAAAATACAGTAGTAACAAAATTGTGTTAATACAAATTTAGCAAGCATTCCTAAATAATAAAAATAGGAACATAAATCAAATTTACCAAATAATTCGCCTGCTGCTTTTTGCACTGAAGGAATATATCTTTTTTCCATGTGTAGACACTCACGATCTAGGTTTGAAATGAAACTATTTTCAATTTTACTTGTGCATCAACATCCTCATGAAAAGGTATAAAACTGGCAGTTCTTCTGATAAATACCACAAGTGCTCCGTAAATTTCTTTAAAGCTGCTCTTGAAATTGTTTCATCAACCCTTTCGTAAAATTTTCAGGATTTTAAAAAGCATAGATATTGTTTGGGTGCTTTTACAGCTGTACTGCACTTAAGCCATGGTATCACATACACAGTTGCAATGAATAATGAAATGTCTCTTAAAGCACTCTCTTCTTCGACTGATAGTGCAAGTTGGGATCTGAACAAAAACATTTTTAAGGAATAAATTGCTCTTGCCATCCACCGAGCATGATGCATTGCACCCGGAGGATGAATTTTAAACTTCTTTTCAGCATCAACTCCCAAAAACATTATGCATAGTTCAATGAGTTCTTTAAAGTTGTCTCTCAGTATTTGCTTGTTCAATTCCCTTTCCAAAATGATTAACATTTCATTACTTTCTGTCTTATTGAAATGCTATTCCACATGATCTTTCCCACTTTGAATACTATCAATATTAATTCGTTTCCATTTTTTCCTGAAGTCTTTCAAAAAAGGTATATCAGGACATTTTGATGGCTCATATATTTTACTTTCAAATGCACTTCATAAAAATTAACTCGTATATGTGATGACGGAAGATTTTTAAATTTAATTAAATTAAATTTTTTAATTAAATGGCGGTTTAATCCAGAGAAAACCGCCCCAAACTCCAGATCATTAAATCCCGCGGTTCTGGTCTCCCGCAGTAGGCCAGAATCCAGGACCTTCGCAGTGCAGTCATCTTCCAATGTTCAGTTTCTCACCATAGTTGAACCAAGTGTTCGGTTTGTGAAGGAATACATTTTCTGACGAACAACTTTAACAAATATTCGTAATGTATATTTATAAACAGAAATTTCAGTAGTGGATAAAAAACTCATTTTTTTTCTTCGGATTATTTTTTTTTCAACGGATTATTTAAAAAAAAAACTTATTTGACAGCAGCAAAAAATAAAGTTACAGCAATTGACACTCTTCTGCAATTGGAAATGGAGTGCTTAGGTTAAGAATCTACAAAGTCTTTTGAATGTCAAATTAATGGTGTGCGTTATATACGAGATAACAAAATTTCTCGATTTTTTCTTGTTAAGTATAGGGTGCGCGTTATACACGCGTAAACACGGTATTCGTTTAAAGTTAAGTCAAGTTAAGCCTGTTTTAGGTTAAGCGTTCTAAGTTAAGCCTGTTAGGCTTTCTTCATCTAGTAGATGTTGCATCAGGCTTTTCTTTCGAAAGCCACTACTCAGCGATACTTCTTGCCTTTGCCTGACCGAAGGGTCAGAACGTCTTGATATCTTAGGATTACTTTTAGTTCCCGTACAAGCAATGGAAGAAATATTTTTGTTTCATAAAATTATCTCGTTTAAGATACTGGTTGTTCCAGTTTTAGAGGAACAAGCACCTTAAAATATTACCGTATTTACTCGTGTATAACGCGCACTTTTTTTTCAAAAATTTAAGGCAAAAACTCCGGGTGCGCGTTATACTCGGAATAATTTTTCACTGATGCATATAATTACACGATATAGGTTTGAATCAAGAAAAGTACTTAAGAAAAGAGGAAAATAAAACTGGAAAAATCTTACTTAATCGAAGTCATTTTTTGCTACATATATTTTTCCCTCCTAACACTTCTTTCATACAACAGTGCTAGAAACATTACATTTATTAAAATAATTAGCAATCCTCATTGGCGCTACTGTTGCTTTCGTCACAGTCCTCGCCATCACTGGCACAGTCAATGTCCTCGTATATCATATCGACTGCAGTTCGATCCATCCGATTGGAAATTCCAGTCACTTTGGAGCTCTTTCTTATCATATCGGCTGAGATGGAATTCCAAGCTTCACATATCCATTCTCATACGTTTACGAGAGATGCACGCTTCATTCTCCCGCTTGAAGTGAATTTGTGATCTGTTGTTGTCATCCACGAGTGTAGGCATGCCGAAATGCAACCTTAAATGGTCGGTCGATGACAACATCTAAGGGCTTCAGCACTTTCGTCATCCCACCAGGTATCACGACTAAATCACTTGAGCGACGAATTTGCGCTTTTACTTCACAGGTCGTGTGTCCACGGAAGCTGTCCAGGATCAGCATCCATGGCTGACGTAAAGCATCGGCCCGACGTTCTCACACAACTTTAATCCAGTCTTTCATGAGCTCCTCCGTCATCCACCCCCTTTCCTGGACTCTTACAATTATCCCGACTGGAAAAGATTCCTTAGGTTTTCTTTTAAAGGATAGAGTTAGGATAGTTTTTCTTTTAAAAATCACATACGGTGTCAGCTTGCGGCCGTCAGCCGTAATGGCCAGCATAACGGGCAATCGGTTGCTTATCTGCTCCTGTTGTGCCGCACTTTGAACGCTTCTGTCTTCCAACAGGATGAACAGTTGTGGCTTGCTGGCATGGCAAACCACAATGGAGTCTGATCTGCATTGCCAATTTGGTGGACTCATCTGATCAATTTGTGACCATCCAAATCATTCTTCTTTTATCTTTTTCTTTGAGTCTAACTGATAGAGCGTAAGTGCCCCAACACCTCCTAGATGAAGAAAGCCTAACAACTCCTACGTCACCAAGCTTTGACGTCATCGTTTGGCCTACACTTAAAAGTTTTATTTTCACAAAATAAAAGTATACAAAGTTTCTGGTGAATTTACTCATGAATAACAATGTTTTAATAATTTGAGATAAAAAATATAGTTTTATGAAAAATGGCAGTTTTTAGACATGACTAATTAGATAATATGATAAGGGAATAGACCCCGAAGAGGATTCAGATTTTTGATAGTCAGAAAGGAGAATTTTTAAAATTTTAATTTTTTTATTTAAGAGATATTTCTAATATTTGTAGCATCCAATCCCAGCAGAATGTTAAATAGTTATACTGTTGAGAAACTAAAACTGTGATGTGACGTCTTTTATCTTGAAGGGCCTAAATGATGATCGTTCAAAGTTTCAGTTGTTTAGGCTTTTCTTACTCTACGATGTAAGGGAGGTGTTGGTAAATGCCCAGTTGCAAAACTGCCAAAAGGACGAAAGGAAATGCTTGTAGCTTTCAGATAGTAGTGTGGAGTGCTGGGACTAACAATTTTGGAATTGGAGTGCTTAGGGATTAAAGAATCTAAACTAAAAGTCTTCTTAAGTCTTTTGTGAATGTCATAATTTATGGTGTGCGTTATAATACGAAGAATAAAGAACAAAATTTTCTCGTTTTTTTTCTTTTAAGTATAAGTCTATAGGGTGCGCGTTAATACAACACGCGTGAACTATTTGTAAGTTACGCTATTCGTTTTTAAATTTACTGCGTAATAAAAATCATTGGTTACTCTGCCCTTCCCAAATCCTAGCAAAAAATAGTCATTTCTTTATTTTTGTGATTTTATAAGATTCGTTTGTTTTGTAAAGATATATATTTGAAATTTAATTAAAATTCAATTTATTAAAGAATAAAATGGCAGTTTTAATTCCAGTAGAAAAACCGCGCCCAAAACTTCCAGATCGATTAAAAAAAACCAACAGAACAGACTTAAGCTGTAACAGCCACGTGCATTCCAAAAGACAATCGTGCAGAATGTAAGTTTTTAATTCCTCTAAGGTCAGGCGCCGCTACTTTGCAAATCAAGTGATGACTATGGTCAACGTTACAATATATGATTTAAACTGTAACTCTTTGCTCAATGCTTAAACCGTTTATTGGGGGAAAAAAAGAAAAGAAAACCTGCAAGCTAACAGAAAAGAAAGGCTCCGACTGCCAGAAAACTGAAGCCCTGATAATGGCTTTCAGTTTTCACATGTCTCTCCTCGAACGGTCGGCAATGTCTTAAAGAATCGGTTTAAGCCACCCAAAATTGGTTTATGGGTCAATCTTGAAGCAAATGGAACCATGACTGGGGGCAGTGAGCATGTAAAAATTTAAAAGTTGAAAAATAAGCGGATCTCCCTAATGTCCACTGCAGAGTAATTTTATAGGCGTGGTAGGACTAACTATAGTGATTGTTCCTCATATGGTACCCAGGTCCCATGTAGGGTTGAATAAAAGAATTAATATTTTGACGAGCGGTGTCATCCTTTAATATCGAGATTCTGTAATTGGAGTGAAACCAGGAATTATTGAAACTAAATAATTTCCTTAAACCAAGCAAACATACAACAAAAATAAAATTTGCGGGCAAGCTCCGAACTGTATTTTCGGCTGTGTTCCGCTATTATAATCCCAAGATATTTCTGACGTTTCCAGTCAGGGAGCCGTTTAAAATAAAATTGCATTTGATGTTCGCTATTTTACCGCGCTGCAACTTTTCGGCAAGAGTATTGAGAGATTAGTGACAGTAAGGAGACAGTATTTTTACTTATTTAGTTTTTTAGGTTTGAAAACTTATTTATTCTTATTATTTTACTTATTTATATTTTTATGTTTTAAACTTAATTTTATTTTTTTATTATACTTATTTATTTTATTTATTTTTTATGTTTTAAATGTAAAATTTCGACCACAAAAAAGAAAAAAACAGTATGGATAAAAATTTGTCTTAAATCATATGAGTATGTTGCACAAGTTGACCTAGCTATGCGTTTTTGCTTCAGAACCATTTTAACCTACGATTTTCTGGAAATTTCCATTCCAAAGATTCTTGTCATTTGAGCGCGATAGCTGATTTGCCGACATATAAACATCTTATTTCTCTTATCTTGTCTTCTCCGTAGTAACGGCCTCACCATGGCCAATTGGATAAGCCACACAAATTTGGTAGATATCTGAAGGAAGAAGGTCCAAGGTTCGGGCCCCCTGAACAGATGTCGATCTAACGGTCTGGAGTTTTGTGGTCGGTTTTCTGCAGATGTAACGTGACATAAACGTTAGAACCGCACAAAAAGTTCTTCGATCAACGCACCTACATCCCATTCAGATCAACCACGTGTAGCGTTTGAGCGATAGCACACACAAACCAATTTCCGCAGTAAATATTTTAAGAATTTTAATATTCTTAAACACCATCGCAAAAGCATTTCTGAGGAAATTTCTGGAGGACTCAGGAACGAGGAATTAAAATATATAAACAGGAAATTAGAAACAATGTTCTTTCTTTTCATAATTGCAACAAGAGTATTGATATTGGATGTAACAGAAAAGTTATTTTAGTTGTGGATCCTTTTGACTTATCCTTTTACCGACTAAATTAGATGTGAATTAAAGCTGTACATTTAAAGAATAACAATGGAAAGTTTTAGAAGTTAAAGTAATAAAATTCCATTGTAGATTTAGTTTTGAAATGAAATATTTTGCTTGTTAACTTGCTTTTAATTGAAAATCTAACTAGTGTGTGCATTATTGTTTCCATTTTTTATAAATGAAACTGTGTGCTCTTTCTTATTAAGCATTAGCCACAATTAAGCCTGAATCATTGTCCATTTTAATCATGGGAGCCACCCAGTGGGTTTTCAGCGTTACACCTATGATGGAATGGACTAGTTCACGAATAAACTCAAGCTAGGAATTGAATCCGGACACAAAGGTGGTGTTAGAATGGATCTTTAACAACTACACCACCTGCACGACACACTTAATCGTCTCATCCTAAAACACCCATGGGCTCATTATGAAGCCGTGTCACCTCCGGCCGTGACACGGCATTTGATTCGCCCCGCAGAAAATATCAAAACCGCATACAAAGCTCATAGAACATTCAAAATCCCATATAAATCTCGATTATACTACCTGTGACTTCGCTAACATCTTAAAGCACATATGGACAATCTCCGGCTGAATATGACCAGCCCTTGCTTTTGATCAGGCCCTCGTAACATATCAAAAACCCCCATAGAAGCCATATGAACAGTTCAAAAAACCATATAAATCTCAATTATATGGCACGCCACTTCGCTAGCATCCCAAAGTTTGGCTCGTAACTTTCTAAAGGTTGCCCATACCTATCCGAAAATATCTAATAATACTGGATTCTTCATTTTCGTAGACTTGCCAACTTCTCCTTAATATAATTAACCACTTTTTTAAACAGTAATTTTTGGCTAATTTATAGCAAAAAAAAACAAACCTCGAAACTCCGGCCTGCAGGCTGAATATGGCTAGCCCTTGCTTTTGCCCCGGCCCTCGTAACATATCAAATCTCCACATAAACCCGTATGAACAGTTCGAAATACCATATAAAGCTCAATTGTATGGCACGCCACTTCGCTAGCATCCCAAAGTTTGGCTCGTAATTTTCTAAAGGCCCATACCTGTCCTAAAATATCTAATAATACTAGAATCTTCATTTTCGTAGACTTGCCAACTTCTCCTTAATACAATTAACCACTTTTTAAACAGTCATTTTTGGCTAATTTATAGCAAAAAAAAAAAAGACTCGAAACTAAGCGAGTCGGCCGAACAGCATCTCAAAAAAATGTTTAAAAATATACTTTATGAAGATAGTGGTTAATTATATTCCGGAGTAGTCGGCAACTCCAATTTTCGTCTCCGTAACAACTAGCACAGCTGCCAAAACCTTCAAATTATAACCTCTTTTTATAAACATTTACTTTCAACTTGAAGAAGAAAATACCAACCATTGATTGCAAACAGATTCCTTTTTTTTTCTAATATTCAAAAGTTTTCTTTTTTGCAAAATGTGTTTGACTGTTTTTCGTAGACGATGGCAGCTGTGGAATCACGCAACAGTTTACTAATTCAATTTACCTTTTTCATCTGCACGTGCGGCGTAGCCAGCTGCGTCAAAAAGGGTCTCTAGATCTGTGGCACGCGATGAACGTTTCGATCGTCCGCCATCTTGCTGGTAGTTAAGTCGAGCGAAGGCAACGGCTGCCCTTTTTTCAGCATTGGGCAATCTATCCAGCTGTTCTCGCATTCTTCCATTTTTCAGCAGATGTCAGTGCTGTTAAAAATAATCGTGACCATTTTTTACGGGAAATGAGGTGCTAAAAAGTAAAGGATTCTCGTGGAGCTATGTCACCCGCAACTATTTTTATAGAAATCAAATCTATTCTTCGTGACTGGCAACAGTCAAAACATCACAGTTGGGTGTTCGCAGAGCGGGAACACTGCGCGTGAAAGGGTTAAGCAACCACAAATATAGTTCAGTTGTCTTACGTTTAAGAGATAAGTTTTCGACTCACAGAGAGTAATCAAATAAACCACGAATAGGATCAAGAAAGGACGGCTTCTGTATTGGAAGCTTCTATCATCGCAATGGAATGACAAAAGTTAGTCAACGTTCCTACGGGCACCTAGTTCATCCTGTTAACTATTTCCATGTTCTTGTGAGATTACCGTGAGTGCATTGGGTTTTAACATCCCTTCCTCGATATAGAAAGATTTTTTCACTGCACCCTACTGTAGATGTAAACTTAAATTGCATTCTTTGTAGCATTTAGAATCAATAAAAGTTTTAACGAATAATTAATATGTTTTTCATTTTATATATCTGGGAATGAGTTGCCAGCATCTGTAAATCTACAGTTGTATTCTTTGAGGGTACAGATTGCGAGAACTTATATTTTATGTGTTTGGCATTCATAGGTTTATTTTTAATGTTCATCGACACTATAAAATATAATAATTTGGCAGCTGCTTAAACTTTTTTTAAAAACATGTGATTGATTTAATCTGTTATTATCATGTTACTGTTTAAACTTAACCCCTTTGAGGCGCAACCCCTTTATCCTTTGAGGCGTAACCCCCTGAGGCGCAACCCCCCCAGCTGGCTGTGCCCGCGCACAGCCAGCTGTCTTCAAAAAAAGTGTCTCACGATCCGTGGCGCGCGATGAACATTTCAATCGTCCGCTATCTTGCTGGTAGTTAAGTCGAGCGATGGCAACGGCTGCCCTTTTTTCAGCATTGGGCCATCTATCCAGCTCTTTTCGCATTCTTAATCTAATCTATTCTTCGTGACTGGCAACAGTCAAAACGTCACAGTTGGGTGTTCCCAGAGCGGGAACACTGCGCATTAAAGGGTTAAGCAACCACAAATATAGTTCAGTTGTCTTACGTTAAAGAGATAAGTTTTCGACTCACGGAGTCTAATCCAATGAACCACGAATAGGATCGTCCGTTTCAATCGTCCGCCATCTTGCTGGTAGTTAAGTCGACCGATGGCAACGGCTGCCCTTTCTTCAGCATTGTGCAATCTATCCAGCTGTTTTCGCATTCTTCC
Source organism: Cheiracanthium punctorium (assembly GCA_038373885.1). Lineage (NCBI taxonomy): Eukaryota > Metazoa > Arthropoda > Arachnida > Araneae > Cheiracanthiidae > Cheiracanthium > Cheiracanthium punctorium. The sequence goes on along the minus strand of JAWZYV010015645.1, from coordinate 739 downwards.
ATTTTTCTGCAGATGTCAGTGCAGTTAAAAATAATCCTGACCATTTTTTACGGGAAATGTCGTGCTATAAAGTAAAGGATTCTCGTGGAGCTATGTCAACCGCAACTATTTTTATAGAAATCTAATCTATTCTTCGTGACTGGCAACAGTCAAAACGTCAGAGTTTGGTGTTCCAGAGCGGGGAACACTGCGCGTTAAAGGGTTAAAGAGTCGTGAATAGTCTCGAATAACACAACTTTATGAACGTCAGAGTTATGACCTTAATTAACGTTCAACCTTATGAACGTCAGTCCAGTTATGAACGACTGGTTTTTCCAAAGAAGTTTACACGTAACCCATAACGCTTTGTGCAGTAGTGATCAGTCCATTCTTCAAAGAGAGTTCTGCTTGTATTTTATACGCCAAAAGATTCATCAAATCTAAACTGAAAAGATAACGTATCTCCATGAATAATCTCAGAGAATTTCTCGTATTAAGCGAAGTCTAGCACAAAACTGTCTTAATGCCTATAATGAACATTCATAATTTGTGTAAAATGTTAATAACGCAAGGTTTCATTAGAATAATATTTTTTCAGCAATGAATAAGATATTTACGTGCATTCGAAAATCGTGTATTTCATTAACGGAGTCACTGAGAAATGATAGTAAGGGGAAATTGTATGAAAACTTTATGAAAATACTTAGTAGAGTTTCGAAGTTTTAGCCTCACAGTACAAATTAATTTTTCAGTAATGAAA